>JAFVLL020002363.1:0-18412 GCA_021397915.2 Tor tambroides | reverse complement strand
ATTCATTCTGATTCTGATTCATTCATTCAATAATGAATTGGAGGCAGGGGGTTCATATGAATGAGTATCTGAAGGGAACTCTTCAGAAAACTTTAGATGGCATTTTCTCTTTCTCTTACCTCAGCGTTCATAAGCGCAGCACAGAGCAGCTTTATTTACAGCGGTAACCAAAGGAACGCTAAATTGAGGCCATAAGCGCTATCTGCTGTCATAGACTGAATTTGCATGTTCTTTCAGTCCATTTGCTGTTTTTCTTTTGCTCAGGTGTCTTATGTAGCATAATTTCACACATCTAAAGTCCACCATTCTATTTTTGCCTTAGATCTTGAAATCATGTTTTTTTTCCTTCTAGTTATAAGGTTAAAATACATATTATGGCTGTTTTTTTTCCTACTAGTTATAAGGTTAAAATACATATTATGCCTGTAATTATTAACTAGGTCTACAAAAATGTGATTCTAATTTTTTTTTCTCATATCGCAATATAATATCGATATCGTCTGGACAGTGGAAAATACCGTGATATGAATTTTAGCTCATATCGCCCACCCCTAGATCGCAATAAAAGCTTCACTAATTAGTGTCATATCCCAGAGCTCTGTGCTAAATGAACCAGCACTGATCCATTTTAAAGTGCATGATTAGAGGCTGGAGAAACGCTGTGTGTGGAGGTCCTTTTTAATGAATGACAGGATTGTGTTCACTGTCATTCATTTCCACGCTTTAACGGCTGGAGATAAAAACTTTGCAGGAGACTGCTGATTATCAGTGGTTTTCTTCGCTGTACAAAGGGTCAGCAAACGATTTATCTGCTTATCTGTTCCTATGTAATAAAACCTCAAGGTGAAGAAAAAACTTGTCTGCATGATAGGCTAATCATAGAAAGCGACAGTCTTTATGTTACAGTGCGTTTTATTTGCAAAAATCAAGACTAAAAAAAACAAAACAAATAACCATGAAATCTTGGATTGCTCAGTAACAAATATTTATGAATACTGAAGTGACTTATTTTACGCAACCCATTATACTTCTGAAACGTGACGTATTTCTAAATGAAATGGGATGCTCAATTAGAAAAAAAGATGATAAGATAAAACTTGACACTTGTTAAGTAACTGGGAATTTACTGGATTGTAAAAAAGGACCATTCAATGGTTTTGATTCCCAGGGAATACATGAACTGATAAAAATGTATACTTTGAATGCAGTGCAAGTTGCTTTAAAAAAAAAAGTGTCTGCCAAATGCATAAATGTAATGTTAATAGATGAAGTAGAGGAAATTACCCATTTGAGGAGGCTTTTCTTTCTTTATTTAATTAGTGGGACAGATAAATAATAATTGATTAACATTAAATAAAAAAAATCGAAATAATTGGGAAAACTACTGGCAAGCTTTAGAAAGGCGGCATCACTTAAAAGTACTCTAAACAATGTTTAAATATTATTTGGTGTTTATCCAAACACCAAAACGCTTTATCCATTATCCATAAGGCTGCATTGTCTAGAAGCCAAAAAGGAAAGATGTTTCAGACCAACTGTATTTAAATTAAGGTTTACAAAGACAATAAACTGCTTGCAATAAGACAAGGATGACTGTATTAAAGTTCATTTAAAGTTAAAGTGAGTCAGTTTTAGATATGTGATGTTGGAAGAGCATTTTTCACCTTTTTGCAGTAATATATAAATAAAAATACAATTTATAAAATAAATAATATCAATTATTTTACAAAATAGTATAATATTTAGTCAAATGCTGCTGTACATTTCTTTGTTTTTGTCTTTTGTTCTTTGTCTTTGAATTTCTTTGTTTTTGTGCCATATAAATACTAAAAAAAATACTTATATATTTTTCATATATATATATATATATATATATATATATATATATATATATATATATATACACACACACACACACACACTGTATTACTTTTAATTAGCTGCTTGTAAGTACTTTTTCAAAAGAGTAGTAACTTCAGTAGAGCTTGTTTACATAATGTAACTTCCTGTAGGCTACAAAACGAAAGTGAGCAGGAAAAGCAGACGGGCTGTTAACCTCACGCCCTGCTGTCTGTACCCTCTGCCAAAACTTCTGCTCCTGTAATATCAACAGTAGAACAATCCAAATGATCTGCCCTTCTGTTCTGGCTCCACAGATTATCAATGCAAACACCCCTAACCCTAAATATTACAAATTTAATGTCTAACTTGTCCCACACCTTTTGTGCTACGAACATGATCATCTAATCATGTGGCTGGAAAAGACATGTTTTACATCTTATGTAAGTGATCTGACTTTGATTTTCACCTGGTAGATTATCCAAGTAAACATACAGCATATTTTGCCTACAAGGACAGTCCTTCTGGGGAAATTTGTTGCAAGGCAGAGTTGTGGTAGCTCATGAGACACCCCTTGTGGATTTTGAACATACAGTTTCCTGGGTTACCGGGCCTGATCTTAATCCACACCACCAGGATCAACGGTCTCGGGTCCCACGTGCCCAACCACAGCTCCTTCTAGGAATACTAAACCAGCCTAAACTCATTCTTTCATTTCCATTTGCATACATTGTTAATGTATGAATGATTACAGAGATATTCACAAGAACTTAACATTGCATAATGCACGAACTGGTATGGGCCATCTCCTTCCCAACAGCTAATGCGAACCGCACTATCCTGCATTCTCATATTTCACAATAAATACTCTGAGGGTTTGTTTGAGAACAGCCTGTTGATTAGTCGGTTTATTCCCAGCGGCTCACTCACCTCTGCAGTTCCTCTCCGAGTCTCTTGGACCCATCCTCCGGAAGCACTTTATACATGTCATCTTCTTCGAGTCTTCTCTTGGATCCGATACGAAAAAGAGGGTTCAGCCAGCTGATGTCAAGCGAGAAGAGAAAAGAGGATTTGGTCAATAGAACTCTTTAAATGTGCATGCCAAAGGATGCTGAATTATTGATGAGTGATGACAGCCGTCTAAAGTGTACAAACCACATGTTTCATGACAGTTAAAGTAATTAAACTAAACAAACAAACAAATATATATACATGCAGGTAGGCAATCTCTTTAAAATGACAGTAACAGATGCTCACTTCAGTGTTCCTGAGAGTCAAGGGTTGGAAAACAAAACCTAAAAACCCCTCTGACATTAAAGCCAAATGGCTGGATTTGCATATGGGCCCATAACATGAACTAATAAAATAATATTGAATAACAACATAAAATAATAATAATAATAAAAAAACATTAATGTGTGACAGACAATAAAATGAATGCTGTGATAAACATGTTTTTTTTATTTCTGAATTAAAACCAGTTTTGAATATTTTCTGATTAATGTCAAAAATGCCTACTGTAGGTGGTGTAACTCTTCAGAGTTGGTAAAAAAAAAAAAAAAGACAAATTCCTGAGAAATATCTTGTTTGGCACAGAAAACAGGGGCAAATTTTTGCTTTATAATAATTTTTTTATTTAACTTTACCCTTCAAATCAAAGTCAGGGTGGTCGTGTAACCAAAAAGCAAGAAGTCATTTTTTGTCCTGTGACAAGAAAACAATGTCCTTACATTTGTAAAAAACATCTAATATTTTTACTTGTTTATGAAAATGCATGATTTGTTTAGGTCAAACAGATTAGTCCCCTAAAAAAATCCTTCTTTTGATATGCATGACTCAAATAAATAAATAAATAAATAACCTTGAAAAATGTTTGAAAACTTAAAAAAAAATAAAAATAGTGATTAAGCTTAATTCTTTGCAGAAACTTTAATAAATAATTAAAATAATGATTAAATTCAAATATGATTAAATAAAGAGACAGTAACAGAAACAGAACAGTAACAGAAAAACCTGAAAAATGTCTTGTTTGACACAGAAAACAGGCAAATGTTTGCAATATAATAAAATTGTTTTTTATTTTTTATTGAAAACACCCTTCATATCAAAGTCAGTGTGGTGTAATCGAAATCAAGAGGTCTAATATCATTACATTTTCAAAAAATATCTAATATTTTACTTATGAAAACACATGATTTGTTTAGGCCAAACAGAGTAGCCCTCTAAAAAAAAACAACCTTCTTTTGATATGCATGACTCAAATAAATAAATAGCTTAACCTTGAAAAGTTCATAAAAATAATGATTAAGCTTAATTCTTTTCAAGATATTTAAAATAAAGATTACATTCAAATAAGATTAAATAAAGAGACTTTTTTTTGTAAAGAATAGTAACATTTTTTTCAGAAATGTATCAATAATAATAATAATAATAATAATAATAATAATAATAATTTTTATTTATATAGCGCCTTTCCAGAGCTCAAGGACACTTTACAATAAACATCAGAAATGTTAGGAAAACATCAAACAGTAATACAGGGAGAAAAACTAACATGAATAGAAAGAGAACGTTCAAAAAATGTTTTTATCATGTCAGACCCTGAAAGCTATTGGAGTAAATACCGGGGAAAAAATACTAGAAATCTCCAGTGTCATATTAGTTCTTCGGAAGGAAAAGAAGTGGGTGGTGAACAGGACCAGCTTTCCTCATGTAACAAAGCACTGGATCAGATACACAACTGATGGAAAGACAGCTAAAATCATCTAAATAAGGCTGAACTAATGTCTTTAGTTTCACAATGTACAAATAACGAAACGAAAATTAAATTCTTTAATAAAGGCTTTTAATTTCAGAGGAAAAACACATTTATAGTCCATAAACTGATCATGTAACTGTCCCCCTCCTCTCTTTCTCCTGTATAGAGGCATAAAAACTTACCAGAAAAATATCTGTGAGAAGAGATTAGCCGTGGCGGACGGGTTGCTCTTCGCATCTTTCTTTATTGGCTCCATATCGATGGCCATCCTCCCTGCAGTTCAGCCGGACACTGGTACCCCACGCATAACCTGCGATCAGTGCGCGACATTTACCTTATAAACTGTTGTTGTGTAACTTACTAACATGCACATGTCGGCAAGTTCAGGCTGAGGTAAGCCCTTCATTTCCTACTGTGAGAGCAGGGCGTAAGCCCCGCCCCTGACTGCTCACCCATTGGCTCGACAATCCTTGGGTCACACGTGATTGGTTCTGCGGGGGCTAATAGGCAAGACGTTTACATCCTTCACGTGCACCTTAAAATCAAAACTGACGAGATTACGAATCCTACTATGGCGAATACCTATTTTATGAATATTAATTAGAGTCTAGTTACGTTGCTTGGTAACCCTCTTTGAGTGTTGAGTCAAGTGACCTAATTAATATTCAGGAGTCCATCGCTCTCCAGCCCGCTTATTTACCAGCTTCAACTTTAGCCAACGTCACTTCGGGTCATTAATATTCATGAGCCAAACCTTCACCATAGTAGGATTTGCACGTGAGCTATATTGCACGCAAGGATGAAATGTGAGGTGAAGGATGCAACTTTATGTTTAATATTTTTTTTAAGTATTAAGAAGATTATGATGGACTATTCTGACACATGAGAGAAAGAAATGTTTATTTATAGCTTTGATTGTGTAATTGTGCATTGAAGGTACTTCTGGGTGAGGAGGCTTCTTGTCTACCATCTGTTCTTTATTAGCTCTGCATACACAACCCACTCATGCAGTGTGCTGAAAGCAATCATCTTTAATTAGAGTGTCTAAAAAGAGAAAAACAAGAAAGTAACACAAAACAAATCGTTCCTTTTAAATATATAGAATTTTTCTAAATTAAATTGACTTATTCTTATATTTTTCCAAACTCATATGGCTTTTATCCTTATATTAAATACAAATGGATACATTATGAATAATGTCGGTTGATGTTTTCCATACAATTACAATAAATAGGGAATGTGGGCACCATAAAAGTAGTAAAAGAAAAGACCAAAATGTAGTCTGTAAAATAAAAACATTCATTTGTGAACTAGCTCAAGCGATTCATTAAAAACTTCAAAAGAACAGTTTATTCACTGAAAAAAAAAAATCATTTTAAGTGAATTTTAAATATGTTCTGACAGAATAACATTTTAACCCAATCACACATTAATCTCATTCCTCTGTGAGAAACATATACCGCAACAGGCACTGTATGTTCATTCTCTCTCTTCCTTCCTCTGTCTGTCTCTCTTTCTTGGATTTCCGATACAGATAAAGCACTGAAAGGACAGAAGATGAGAGACCCACAATGAGACAGAGCAGGTGGCTGCTTCACTGATAAAGGTAATGCTGACAGACACAGACCCACACACACACACACACACACACACACACACACACGTGAGAAGGGAGCCCCTTGTCTGTAGCCTTCAAGAATTATGCAAACGTTATCAGCAAGGAGGAGTTAAACTGTACATCAGGAATGATTGACTTCCATGTCATGCTCTGTATTGCAAAGAAAGCCTGACTGTTGAGTCATTACTACTTTGCTAAACATCTTAAATGTGAACTTTACACCAAAGGCCAAGTTCCAGTAAGGGATTACATACTTCTGCTGGAAAACTGACTCAGAAAAAGTAATAAAACATGGATCAGCGGCATTTCGGTTATTATAATAGAATCTGGTGATTATCTGGGAATTTGTGGTCGGTCGGAAACCAAATGTTCATTCCAGTGTTTGGAAACACAGCATGCTTATGGATTCCTTTCCGTTCTCACAGGCAAATGTTTTATTCTAGGTCAGATAAAAAAAAATTGAGCCATAATTTATACTCTAAGACAGATTTCATTTTTCACATATCGACTGTGTACAGCACTGAAAGAGGCCAACTGTTAATGCCATAGTTCACCCAAAAATGAAAATTTGTGGAAAATGTACTCACCCTCAGGCCATTTATAATGTAGATGAGGTTTAGAACGGATTTGGAGAAATTTAGCTTCAAATCACTTTTTAACCAATGGATCCTATGCAGTGAATGGGTGCCGTCAGAATGAGAAGCTGAAAAAACATTATAATCCACAAGTAATCCACACCACTCCTGTCCATCAACTAACATCTTGGGAAGTGAAAAGCTGTGTGTTTGTAAGAAACAAATCCACTGTTAAGACATTTTTAACTTCAAACTTTTGCTGCAATTTGAGTGCTCTGTAACAGTGATTCTTTTCTCCAGTGAAAAAGTTGTCTTGTCTGAATCAGGAGAGAACTATGCACAGATCAAACACTTTTTACTAGTGAAAACAGTCCCAAAACAGTACTAAACAAATATGTCAGTGGATTTTGATGTGAGAGGACAACAGAGGATGGACTTTTTCACTGGAGGAAGTGTTATTATGGTTTATGGACTCATATTTTGGTCAGAAACAACAGGTTAAACCCCCCTTATGATGGATTTGTTTCATACAAACACACAGCTTTTTGCTTTACAAGACATTACCTGATGGACTGGAGTTGTGTGGATTAGTTGTGGATTATTGTGATGTTTTTATCAGCTGTTTGGACTCTCATTCTGACGGCACCCATTCACTGCAGAGGATCCATTGGTGAACAAATGATTTAAAGCTAAATTTCTACAAATCTGTTCTGATAAAAAAAAAAAAAAAAAAAAACTCATCTACATCTTGGATGGCCTGAGGGTGAGTACATTTTTAGCAAATGTTCATTTTTGGGTGAATATTCCTTTAACCTTACCTCTGTCTGAGCATCCCAAATCATTTATTTCAAGGTTACAAAACTCAAATTTTGAGCATGTACAGTCATGTTCATTTTTTTCAATCAAATTTCCCGGGAATGTCATCATGGAGTTATTCTGATCAAGCGTTCTGTCATAAACCATAAATCTTTTAACCTTAGTTAACCGCTGAGGTACTCTGCTCTATCTGACATGCAAATATAAACTAGCTTTGTGTGACTCATTAAAGTCTTTCATATTTATCTAAGAAGTCAAAGTCTTACGTCATGGTGATGTGAGGTTTGTGACCTTTACGCTTCCTGAGGATGAATAACTGCATACCTCAGTCAGCATGCTTCAATCTGCCCCATCTGAATTATTCTGCAATCATAAAACTGCCACTTTCTCCATTTCATATGGCAAGATTAATTTCACAAATGTAATTTGCAACAACATAATTGCACGCTGGAGGTGATACACGTGTTTAATTTGCCTCAGCACAGGGATCTCCTCGAGGGAATCTATGTAGTTGCTATGGTGGCAGATATTTTGTTTGACGTTCTCGCTGACCTTGTATCACTCAGCAACAGCTCACCTGCAAAACAACTGCAGGCTGTTGTGAGTCGTCCATCCCCACAGGTATAAGAGGGAATGTCTCTGTAACATGTTTAGTAGAACAGAAGTTATTAGCAATTTTGCGTTTTATTTAGTTGTTTTCGTTGTCGTAGACCACTGATCTATATAATGTAATATATAGATAATTGTCATTGGACTTTTATGTTTTTTACCAGTAAGCCACTACCACAAATACCAACTACATTTTAATGTGAAAAAAAAGAGTTGTTGCAAAGTTGTTTTACGTATTTGTGCTTCAGTTCGGCACTATTTTCTGCGCGGATCAGCCTGATGGTTATAGGGCCAACTCACTCTCATGGCAATGAGTAACTATTTTACATTTTGGTTAATTGGTGACTAATTTCTAATTAATTTTTGCAATCTCATTCGTATTTTTCACATTGTACGAATTCATACAAAATTGGAAGCTCGTAAAATAGTTACGTTTTCTTATGAGATCCAGTTGGTAGGGCTTGAAAGCCTTGTAGATACACACACAAAACTGATCTGAGATCAGGTAACAACATATAGACACTTCATTGAAATCACCCCTTAATTAAAATTGAAATTTCGAAACGTTTCAAAACAGTTATGACATAATGGAGCCTTGTTTACTGAAATCATGTCTCTGTAGCAGTAAAAGAAAAGCATTTTGATAAAAAAAAAAAAAAAATGTTAAAGTAAAAGATTCAAGATCTTTATCCCCTAAGATTAAATATCCTCAAAACCCCCTAACACCATGTTACCAACTTTTGTGCCATTTACAGTTTCTTTAGAACATGTAAATAATCTAGTTTGGTTATTTTTGTAGCCTATTCATTTTGTATAGGTTTCATTATGGTCCTGATATGACATTGTTGTTATATTGACCTGATAAGTTATTAAATTAAATTATCAATGTAACTGATACTACCTGAAACATTACATAATTGTAATTTATGTGTTCTTGGCTGAGGCGAGCAGCTGTTGACTGAAGAAGCCTCATGTTTTGGTCAGGTCAGGTTATGTTTTGTAACTCCCTCTGAGGGGACGGAGGGAAACCATTAACGGGATCTGAGACTGAGAAGGAGCAGGAAGACCCGCCTGACCTCCACTTACTGGTGCCTCCTGGTTACACAAACATGCACTCAAACTCATACTAAAACATTTAGCCTTTAAATATTCTTGACAAATATGTCTTTTTTATCAAGCAGCAGGAAAACAACCGTGACATTTTACTAAAGTGAAGATCTGTTATTTTAAGCTCAAGGTGAAGTGAGCACACAGGAAGCCTGTCTGAAATTTTAGACAGTGTGGATATTTTACATGCACTCTCACACTCTCCAGTTCTTGAGGCACTCATACTCTTTTACTCTCACACTATGTGCAAACTATATTATGAAACTGTTTTGTTTGGACAAATGCACAAACATTAATAGGAGTGAAAGTCAAAACCTGATGTTTACATATTATTACATACTTTTTTGATGAAGTATTGTCATGTTGAAAAGAAGCCATACCCAATTTCTTAGATGGCAACAATTCATGGTTATTATATTTAACTAAAACTAAAAAAATTAAGATAATAATAATAATAATAATAATAATAATTGTTGACTGACATAAAATAAAATATAACATTTTAAATATATATTATTCCAAGCTATAATTTCTGATATTTTATTTTAGTTTAACTTTATATATTAAAATAACTAAAACTGAAATATAAATTAATAAAATAATAATATAAATATAATATATAATAATAATTGTAGAAATGTTTTTTAATATATCAATGACTAAATATCAATTACTAAATTATGAAAATGACTAAATATTTAACCAAAATGAAAATGAAAACATAAAATATAAAAATAAAAAAATATATATATAATAGCAGTATAATGTAAAATGATACTAAAAATAACAACAAATGAATCCTATGCTAAATGACAAAAAAAACCTAAAACTAATAAAATGACAAAAAGCTAAAACTTTGACTAAACTTAAAATATAATACAAAAATTAAAAGGTATTCAAAGTATTGATAAAAAGTCATAATCATAAAAATAAAAAATTAAATAAATAAATAACAAACCTTCAAACTAATAAAACTGATGAGAAACACACACACAAATATTGATACAAACTATATACACACACACACACACACACACACACACAGTTGAAGTCAAAAGTTTACATACACCATGCAGAATCTGCAAAATGTTAATTATTTTACCAAAATATGAGTGATCATACAAAATACATGTTTTTGTTTATTTAGTACTGACCTGAATAAGATATTTCACCTAAAAGATGTTTACATATAGTCCACAAGAGAAAATAATAGTTGAATTTATAAAAATGACCCTGTTCAAAAGTTACATACACTTGATTCTTAATACTTGTTATCTGAATGATCCAAAGCTGTGTTTTTTATTTAGTAATAGTTGTTTATGAGTCCCTTGTTTGTCCTGAACAGTTAAACTACTGTTCTTCAGAAAAATCCTTCAGGTCCCACAAATTCTTTGGTTTTCCAGCATTTTTGTGTATTTGAACCCTTTCCAACAATGACTGTATGATTTTGAGATTCATCTTTTCACACTGAGGACAACTGAGAGACTCATATGCAACTATTACAGAAGGTTCAACCACTCAGTGATGCTCTAGAAGGAAAAACCATGCATTAAGAGCCAGGGGGTGAAAACTTTTGAACAGAATGAAGTTTTCCTTCTTATTTTGCCTACATATCATATTTTTTAATTTAGTACTACCCTTCAGAAGCTACAGAAGATACTTACTTGTATCCCAAAAGACAAAATAAGTTAAATTTACCCTGATCTTCAAATTCAAAAAGTTTTCAGCCCCCCGGCTCTTATTAACGGAAACTATAATAGTATCCCAGTGATACCAAAAATATCACTGGTTCAAATGAATCCTATATGCAAAATGACATCTCTCACACCAGACTCTTATCTGAACACTTTTCACTAATATCCGCTGGAGGCGTTGGCTTTTCAGGCCCTTCCAATAACAGCCATCTTTAATGTACTCACCTCCTGACCTCCAGCATCTTTGCCGACTCACTCAAAATGATTCTTGCGGAGTGATGTTTGGGTGGGTGGGTGTGTGTGAGTGTGTGTGGTGTTGTGGGTAGTTAATGTGAAAACAAAAGGCTATTGGTCAGCTGTTGAAAAGGTTAGTAGCCAGAGCCCTCCCTGCTGAATATAAAGCAACTTTGAGGGTCGACCCATCAACAGACAGTTCAGTCTGAGCACCCTTTACCAAATTACTGATACCTGCCTTGACCAGACCTTTCTTTGCATTTCACTTTAACACAACGTGGGAAAATGGGTAATATGACAACAGAGATTGTTGCCTTCCTTCTCACCATATCCGGATGGATTCTGATCTCCTCCACACTCCCGACTGACTACTGGAAAGTGTCGTCAGTGGACGGGACAGTCATCACCACAGCAACCTTTTGGTCCAATCTCTGGAAGACGTGTGTTACAGATTCAACCGGAGTCTCCAACTGCAAGGACTTTCCTTCTATGCTCGCACTGGATGGTATTTTATTGCTTTCTTAAAACATTTGTTGACTTTTTATTTCTTTTCTGAGTAAATGATCTGAATGTGTGTGTGTGTTTGTGTGTGTTTATGAAAATTGCTGATCGTTTGTCAGTCCTTTTTCCTTCCTCCAGAGAGTGCAGATGTCTAATTGTTCGGAAAATAGTAGCATGGTGTTGGATTGCCCTAATGCTGTTTTGGCAGGAGCTTTCACAACACAAACAAACTGAAGCCAAACCGATCACTTGACCATTTAAACAGAGAGTTTATTGTGCTAAAATTGTGCTTAATGCTTGCTGACACCAGTTTAAGAATGCAACGAAGAACCAAGTCTCTATTTTAGGGCTAAAAAGAGATGCAAAATGATTCAGCTTGACTCAAAGTCTATTTCCCTGACTTATTACCCCAGTTACAACCTGCAGGAATTTGTATCTCAAGGCAAGTATGAAAACAGGGTTTAATAACTATGCACTGGCTTAATTATGTCTGAATGGCTCACCCACAAACAGAGGAAAGCTTTAAAGAGAACTGTTCCCTCAGGGTGCCGTGCAAAAGCAGGTAGTTGAACAGCTGATGCATTTAAATGATTTTAATGCATAATTGTCATGTTTGAAGCTGTGCATATTTTTGATGTGATCTCCTTGATGGCTAACTTGAGAGTTCAGTTAAAGATGCTACATTCATATAAAAGGTGAAGTCTGTGATTTATGTACCACTAGCAGCATCAAGCTGAATTCCAAAAAGAAGTAAATTTTTTGCTGCATCCCTGTGAAAGTGTGTTCAGTACGTATTCTGTGTCATTCAGGTGTATGAATGTGATTATGGGATTTATTTGTACAATGCAATCCATCTTCTGCCAGATGAAAATTATAAGTCTGATCATTTAAATGTAACATAGATGAGATGTTATTAAAAAAATGACTTGTGTTGGTCTCAGTAGTACTGGGTTGGAAATGATGCACTAATCCATTTTTGCCACTTTTCCAGCAAAACTGTATCTTTTTTTTTTTTTTTTTTTTACTGTCTTGAAGTTCAATTTATAATTATAGTAACTGTATAACTTCCAGCTTTAATTTTTTTAAATATATTTTTTAAATATTTGATTATTTAAAAAATACATAGAAATATTTATATGATATAAATAGCATATTATTTTTCATATATATATATATATATATATATATATATATATATATAAAATAAATTATATGATTATGTAAAAAAATTATATAATTATACATTATTAATTATTATACATTTATAATAACAAGTTTGAAGTAATAGTTTATAATTATTTAGGATTATAATTTTATCAAATGATTTATTGTCATTTTTGATTATATATGGCTTCTGCTTTCATGTTGCTGCAGCTTATATCCAGGTGTGTCGTGGACTGATGATCTCAGCTGTGTGTTTGGGATTTTTTGGAGCTATCCTGGCACTTGTGGGCATGAAGTGTACTAAAATAGGGGGATCAGAGACCACCAAAGCCAGGATCACCTGTCTATGTGGATTACACTTTATTCTCAGTGGTAAATGTTGCCTGACCTATGCCATGGCTTCATTTTTTTTTTGTTTTTTTTAAAGCATTTGCAATTCCTATTTCTGTGATTGACAGTGTCCTGTAATGATATACCTGTCCTCTCTGCAGGAATCTGCTCTATGAGCGCCTGCTCTCTCTACGCACACCGGATAACTTCAGAGTTCTTTGACCCCTTATTTGTGAAACAGAAGTAAGTTTTGTAACATTCCTGCAATTGCTAGTATGCATCCCAACCCAGATTATTACAAGTCTTCTACGTGTCTGCTTTTAGATTTGAACTCGGGGCGGCGCTCTTCATTGGCTGGGCAGGATCTGTTCTCAGCATTCTTGGAGGATTTATCTTTTGCTTTTCCATGACAGAGGGATTCAGCATCAGGTCTGATTCTTAGATTTTCCACTTATATACTGTGTCACTTGTTTTAAAGCGATCATATGATTTGCAATTTTAATGCCAGCAACCTAAAATATCAACATGTCAACAAATCCTATTTGGCTCATCCATGTAATTTAACTTTAAGTTTAATTAGGATTTTAATTTAACGTGTTCTTAATACAAATGTATGTAGTTTTGTGTATTTTTGCGACTTTGGGGCCACCTACAGTTAAGTTAGTGGAATTTACTGTGGTAAATATATCACTGTTGTACAGCGGATATCTATATGCATTTGCTGCTGCCGTAAAGCAATCCGCCGTTTTCGCGGAATTTCGTACCCGCTCACCAAACTTACAAATTCCCAGAACAGACGTTTGGCGGGAGCGTGGGAAAGAAACTGAAACAATTTGTGCTATTAAAAAAGTCAGTTTACTATCAGAATGATTTAGAAACTAATATATAAAGGTAAAATATAAGATAAATAACTTACAGAAGAACTAGAGTTAAAACGTCAAACGGCACAACAGCAAGACTGTTTAAAGGTACCGGCGAAATGTCACCCAAAAATGAAATTTTGATGAAACTTTGATCAGCTTTGTTTATTCTGTGGAATACAAGAAGATATATTTTGTAAATATTTAGTATTACTTATACAATATGAACAAACTATTTTTAATAATATTTAGTATTTTTAGTTTTTAATTTTAGCTCAGGTTTTAGTAACTCAAGTGATTTTGTCATTTTTAGTAGTCTTTAAAAGTCTGTAAATTTTGATTTGTTTTTATGTCAGTGTTATTTTTAGTAATTTTAGTACTTCAACTTATTTTTTTCAGTTAGTTGCCCAGGCAACATTTAAGTCCTTATTTTAATAGCTTTACTTAATACCAGCACTGGCTGTAGTGGGTTGAAATCATTCTCTGACTCTCTGATAGGGAGTATTCCTACAACGGCACCACGTCCTTCACATCAAAACAAACCAAGATCACAAAGAAGGGCAGAAACCCTGAGACTCCTCAGAAAGACACTCCAGACCAGAGCTTCTCTGGCAGGCAGTTTGGCAGGAATGCATATGTTTGACTTCAGCTTCCTCAGTAAAGCTGAAAATAATAACAAGTGAAGGCCAACAAGTATACACTGTGTAAAGTCAACTATCAAACAAATCCTTGAATGAAGAACATGAGATCATGTTGCACAAGGCTGCTTTCATCATTCGAGGCACTGAGAAGACTGCACAGGTAAATGTTATATATTATAAAAATATATATCCTATCTGGGTGAGTCCAGAGATTATGTTCAGAGGTTATTTTGATGAGATATGCCTATAAACAAAACATTGCGGCATAGACATTTTTGTCAGGAAAACACATATTGCCTAAGAAACCTCCAGCAAACTTTCCAGGTTTGACAAAGTGATAAGAGTTGCCAGATTTCTTCACTTGGGACTTTGAATGAAGTCAGGTGAACTGATGACAGAGAGGATAGGGAGAACAGCTGCGCTTCACTGACCAGAGGAACATGCTGCCTCGATTCGGAAATGGAGTCGGAACTCACATATTGCTCTGGTCCTGGAGTCTCTCCTCACCTTGTGATCAGTGGAAACTCTAGACTCTGACCCCGGTTTTTAGAGCTTCCGTGGGCCGCCGCAGGCTGGCAGAGGCTTCTTGTTCTGTCAGATTCTTCCTTAAACAAGTGCTCAGTGTCTCTGTGCTTTTTTGTAAGGTTTTAAAGTATTTTATGACATAATAAAGGCCATTATTGTCTTGGACTATGCTTCAAAATTTGGGGGATTTGTATTCATCCCGAGACCACAGACAAATGAACATTTCCATAAATACTGCAATTATTGTTTTAAAGTATTTTCTTAATATATAAATTACTTTTTCTTTTTTTTTAAGAAATTACTTCTATTCAGAAAAAATGCATTAAATTGTAGACATTTATAATGTTACAAACATTCAAATAAATGCTGTTCTTTTCTCTTCATCAAAGAATCCTGAGAAAAAAAATGTATCATGGTTTCCACAAAAATTCTAAGCAGCACAACTGTTTTCAACACAATAATGATAAGAATGTTTTTGAGTTCTGAAGGATCATGTGACACTGAAGACTGGAGTAATGACTGTTTGTCATGTAGCTTTGCATCACATTTTGCATTACATTTTAAAATACATTAAAATAGGAATTTTTTGGATCAAATAAATCAACCTTGGTGAGTATAAGAGACTTCTGTCAAAAACAGAAAAAAAGGTTTAAGAAAAAAATATTATTTAAAAAGTAAGCTTATTGAAAATAATTTTTATATCCATAGGGACTTGAATGTTTTCATTACATTAATGTAATGAAAATAAATAAATAATGTAGTAAATGAAACATTATTACCATAATGTACAAATGAAGACTAGATGCAAAAACCTCCAAGTCCATCTGACATTCTTCTTTCAAATCAGCTTTGTATTTTATCAGGTTTCTATGAAAATATCATTGGACTTTTTGGAAAAAAAGGCATTCAATAGCTGACTAAGAACCATTTCTTTGCCATTAAAGTGAAATTACTGAACCAAAATATAGGAGCCTGATAAAAATGTCTCAGAAAATTGTTCTCTTACATTAAAAGCATTACAACACAATGTGTTGTAATGCTTTTAATGTAAGAGAATAATTTTATGTGCTCCCTATTAATGTTCAGTTTTTAGAAGTTTCCTATAGACTTCTTTTTAAAAATGTCAGTTGAAATTAACAACTACTAAATCAGAAGGATGTTTACTTGCTTGACGGATCGAGGCCTTATGTAACAATTTAGCAAATTAGCCTTCTGATCTGCACTACAAGTTCATGTCACAACTAACCAGTAGATGGTAATGGTCCTGTGAATGGTCCTTTATTCTCCATATAATTAATATGATTTTCTCTTTATTCTTTTGATTTGGGAGTTAAATGTGACTTGGACATGTTCTTGTGAAAATCTTGTCGCAACAATGCTGTTCGGATGGTTGCAATACCAGGGCCTTGCCATGCGGCTGTTAGCAATTAACTGTGTGGTTTCTAGGGCGTTACCGGATGGTTGTTTACTATGTTTGTTATATTCTGATCTCCATGGCTGGGTCACTCCTTCAATTCAAGTCTATGGGATTTTTCTCCCATTTTCCTGTTTGATTTCACAGAAAACTAATGACACTCCTCAATCCACACTCAACAATAACTCAGTCTGAGGTATCATTCATGTCTGTACCACAAATAGTGAAGGACAATTTCTGCACCAAATCTGAATGCTTGGGCTTACATTTGTTCAAATTTCAAATTTAGCAGGTACCACTAACAAACAACTTGTACAGACCAATAACCTCCATCATGAGTGATTGAATGCAAAATTGACCAGCAGAGGGCATCATGGTGTTGTTTTAGACATCTTTGAATATCCCTGAACTTAATGTGTCTAAAGGTGAAGCACTATTTCTAAACAGACATTCAATGGTTTAGGCTTTTCCAGAGTCATAATTCAGCATACCCAGCTTGGTGTCATTAGGTAAAACCATCAGGAAAGCACTGATCTTTATATTCTCAGGTCTCTTAAGACCTTCTAAACTTGACCCAAGTTCAAAACGCAACATCAAACGCCAGCTCTGGGACATAGTGTATTATCTCATGCGCGCACACACACACACACCCACCCCTGATATCAGTCTTAATTAAGTCCATCGAACACACATGCACATACTCTAACACACACACTTTTATGAAATTAATAATGTTATGAACCCTGAGGCTATTTTCTGGACAAATAAAGGCCCTTTTGAAAACGGCCCTGAATAGTAGGCTACCTATAAATACATCATATAACCTATGCACCCTCTAGTGAAAAATAAGTGTGCTTAACTGTACTGAATGTGCACTTGTAGTGTACTTCAAATTTTAAATGTATATTTTTATAAAATTGTATTTACCGATAATAGATGCAACATAAAGGCCATTGCATGTACTTTCAGAGAATATAATTTCATGACTATGTAACATACTTTGTAATAATGCACTTTGTAAAAATGTCAAATTAAAAGTTTTACTTTTAAATATCATTATGTTTTAATTTTTTGTCATGCTTTGAAGAAGTACACTTATTTTTGATCTGTTGAATAACATACTAAAGCATATGTAAATCAATTTGTTAACTGTAGTGTTATTCAATATTACATTTAAATTTAATATATTTTAAATATACTAAATTGCAATTTAATTACAAATGTAAATATAAAAACAAGATATACAGGTTTCAATAGAAACTAAATTGAAGTATATTTTAGTTTACTGTCATTACTTTCAGCAGTAACCATATTTTAAACACAACAGAAATAATTACGAAATTACATGAAGAGCTACAACCCCAGTTGTGGAAATTTTGGGATGTTTTTTTTAAATTTGAATAAAATTAATACTAAAAGACTTTCAAATCACATGAGCCAATATTTTATTCACAATAGAACATAGAGAACATAAATGTTTAAAAGGAGAAATTTTACACTTTTATCCACTAAATGAGCTCATTTCAAATTTGATACCTGCTACAGGTCTAAAAAAGGGCACGGGGCAACAAAGGGCTGAAAAAGCAAGACATTTTGAAAAGATTCAGCTGGGAGAACATCTAGCAACTAATTAAGTTAATTGACATCAGGGCCCGTATTCTTAAAGATTCTAAGAATCCTTTTAGAGAGCTCCTAATTTAGCTTAAAAATTTCTAACTAGGAGTCTT
>JAFVLL020002362.1:0-12964 GCA_021397915.2 Tor tambroides | reverse complement strand
ATATATATATAGATATATATATATATATATATATATATATATATATAAATTGTATTATAATAATAGTGTGATGACAATTTGATTTGGAAATATTTCTCAATTGTTATGAAAATAATGTTTCTCTCTCTCTCTGTATTCATGAAATTCACCTTTATATTAACATTAATCATCTATAATTTGTCCAGATTTAAAAGTAAACGTGTGTGAGTCACATCCATTTGAAAGCTTCAGCAAAACCCTTCCAGCTTGGCAGGAAGACTGAACGGCCTCAAATCGCCTGGAACAGAGGTTACACACACACACACACACACACACACACACACACACACATACATATACACACTAGAGCACTGTACTCTCACACTCCTCCATACTAGCCATAGAAGTGCCCTCGGTGTGTGTTTTCTGGCATGAGAGAGAGAAACACACGCTGCTCTGAGGGAAATGTGTCTCACTGAAGCGCAACAGAGAGAGAGAGAGAGACAGCTCTCCTGAGTGCTTTTCCTCTCACTCCTCCATTTCTTGCTGTTTTCTCATTGAAAGACACACTCATTGTCTGCTTGATGACTGTTGTTTGTCTTGCGGGGTCTCACACGATTTAGCCTGGAGGAGTGTGTGACGGAAAATGCCCATCTCTGTGTGTGTGTGTGTGTGTGTGTTTATTTATGTGATTGCGTGTTTACAATGGTGCCTGTGTCAAGCACAGCTGTTTTTTCCACTCAACATAGCGCCACATGCGGACTTGAAATCGTTCCCTTTCTCTCTTCCTCTCAGCTAATCAATGTTTTTGTGTGTGACAGTGAGAAGGAAGTTCCGTAAAGTTCATGAAAGAAAACACGTCACTACTGATGTATCTAACTTGATATATGGACGTTATCGCCCCAATCAGCAAACAAAAGTGTGATGGTACAGTTATCCAAATCTAGTCCACTCAAAAAACATTGTAAACTAGTCCACTTTGGTAGTGCGGAAGGGTTTCTGGGTAATATTAGCCTAGAGTACACAAACATACGCAGACAAAATCCACTGGATTCCTGCCACGTGCCTGCCCTCCAAAAAACATCGCAAACTTTCATAACACTGAAGGGATTGTGGGTAATATTAACCTGAACTATATAAACTTATAGACCCTTTAAAAATCCATATGATTCCTGGCATGTTTCTTGAACAGGTAACTTTAAAAACATCGTAAACTAGTCCACTTTGATAGGACTGAAGCCATTATGGGTAATATTAGCCTGAGGTACACAAACCTATGCGCACTTAAAAAATCCAAAGGATTCCTGCGACGCTTTTTTTTTTTTAAACGGAAGAGTTTCCCTTCAAAAAACATTGCAAACTTTCATATCACTGAAGGGATTGTGGGTAATATTAGCCTAAAGTCTAGAAACTTATGGACACTTTAAAATCTTTACGATTCCTGGAATCTTTCTTGAACAGGTCACTCTATTTACTAGTCCACTTCAGTAGCGCCAAAGGGATTATGGGTAATAATACCTAAAGTACACAAATTTATGGACACTTCAAAAATCCATCGGATTCCTCGTATGTTTCTTTAAAAAGCACTGACAGGATTGCTCGCAAATGTATGCATACTTAAATTCTTGACATTCCCAGCATGTTTTTTTTAAACAGGAAAAAGTCTCTCAAAAAACTCCTGCCATGTTTTTTAACAGAAGCTGTTCTCTCTAAAAAAAAAAAACATTGCAAACTTTCATATCGCTAAAGGGATTGTGGGTAGTATTAGCCTATTATAAGTCTAGAAAATTACAGACCCTTTAAAATTTCATACAATTCCTGGCATGTTTCTTAAACAGGTCACTCTAAAAACTAGTCCACTTAAGTAGTACTTAAGGGATTGCGGGTGATATTAACTTAAAGTTCACAAACGTATACACACGTCAAAAAAAAAAAAAACACACTGAATTCCCAGCATGTTTCTTTAACAGAAGAGTTTACCCCCAAAAAACATCGCAAACATTCGTAGTGCTAAATGGATTGTGGGTAATATTAGCCTAAAGTCTAGAAAATTTTACTCACTTTAAAAAAAACTATATGATTCCTGGTATGTTTCTTGAATAGGTCACTCTAAAAACTTCGCAAACTAATCTACTTTAGCAGTGCTGAGGGGATCGTTGGTAATATTAGCTTAAAGTTCACAAATGTATACACACATCAAAAATCCATCTGATTTCTGGCATTTTTTCGAAAACTTTTCCTCCCAAAAAATGTTGCAGACTTTCGTAGTGCTAAGGGAATTGTGGGTAAAAATAGCCTAATGTATGCACACTTCAAAAATCCATATGATTCACTCATGTTGCAAACTAGTCCACTTTCGTGGGTTGCACACATCAAAAATTAGAAATAGTATGCCGTGGAGTAAATTGGGCGTACTGTTTTGCGACATAAAATTTCCAATATCGCATAATATTTAGCAAATTTGGAGTCAGGTTAAGCTACTATCAGTAGACGTGATGTCACAGAATCCCATAATGCATTTCACAGCCCTCCTCTCTGGTCTAATCTCATCTTTTCTTGTATCATCTCATTTTTGAAGAAAAAATCAATTGAAAACCATTACAAGCAGTCTGCTCTTAAGTAACGCAAGTGATTGTGGGTAACATTAGCCTGATAATGCATACATGGGCGCATACTTTAAAAATCCATAGGAGATAGTATACCATCCAACTTTGGGGTACTTTTCCCCAACGTAGTGTGATTGGGGACTCCAATTCCAGTATTGCATAACATTTAGTATGCATAGTATACAAATTAGGACTGAAGTCAGAAATGCACATTATCATAGTAGTATTATATAAACATATAACAGACTGTAGGCATAGTATGTTATGCTATTTCAAATTCAGCATGGGATTTAAACCTAGTCAGCATCAGTACCGATGGCGTCAATGCATCCCAGAATGCCTTGCGTGGGTCTTCATTGGATTCTGTGTTGTAAAACAATCTCTCTGCGGTAGACAAGTGTGTCCTGTGTGTGTGTGTGTGTGTAACAGATCAGGGTTTGTTTGGGAGTTCATGTCTAGTTAAGTCCAATTAAGGTCTAATTTAGCTCTAAATTGTGTTTGTATGTTAAACACACCCAACCAGGCGATTGAGTTAAAGCGTTCACGACATGACATCAAGCTGAACAGAGGCGAATTTCACAGCTCGCCTCTTTATAATCATCCTTCATTTTCTGCCTTTTGGGCTATAATGTTTCGGCTCGGCTCGAGTCATTTTTGTCGTTTCTCCCCCATGACTCTTGTGTTATTTGCGTCATGTGACTCTCAAATTGTCTAAATTCTTTATTAGCGTTTGACCTTAAGCGATCTGAATTTGTGAATGACGTGTACATCCTTTACCGTCTGGTGTTCCCTCAGTGGGGTGATTGTTTGGTTTACAGGATGCGCTCTTAATGTGTGCTGTTCTATTTAGGTTGCGGCCAGTCATTGTTCTGCAGCGCCGTCGTGTCTTACTGCTTTATGAGAGAGCAGAAAGATGATACAGCCCTTGCAAATCGAATCATTTGAAATCACATGGCTAACACCCTCACATTACTGCAGTTTTTGTCCTCGTCTCCCCTCCCTTCATCTCTACTCATCTTGTCTCCTTTCATCTCGTCGTTTCTCCTCCCCTTCTACTTGTCTCCTTTTTTTAATCTAAACTCGACTCCTCTTCTCATTTTGTCTTCAACTCTCTTCTCATCTCTAGTACACTCATACTGTCTTGTCTCCTCCCGTCTAATCTCTTCTTGTCTTCGTTTTCCTTTCATCGTGTCTCATCTCATCTCATCTCACCTGGATTCCTCTTCTCTCCTTTCATCTCACTTCATCTCACATGGGTCTCTCTCCTTTCATCTTGTATCATCTCCTCTCATCGCACTTCACCTGGATTCATTTCCTCTCTTTTTATCTTGGATCATCTCGTGTCAGTTCCTCTCATCTCAACTCACCTCATCTTGTCTATTTTCATCCTGTCTTGTCTCATCTCTTTGTTTCTCTACTCCTTTCATATAATCTCTCGTTTCCTCACCTATCTTCTCTTATCTTCTCATTTCCTCTCATTGTTAGCTCTTGTCTCCCTTCATCTTCTCTCATTTTGTCTCCTCATATCATCTCATATTACCTTGTCTCCTGTTCTCTCATCTGCTTTCCTCTCTCATCTCATTTACACTCCCCTCATCTTATACAATTCTCTCATTTTTTTCATCTCGTCCCATTTCGACTCCTCTCGCTGCTTTTCTCTGCTCTCTCATGGCCTGTTTCCTTTGAAAACAATGGATTTTGATTGAGCTGCAAGCTTTAAGAATCTCCTCCTGACATCCCAGTCTATGGATTGGGTTAATCTCTTCAGGGATTTCATAGCTAATACAAACGGGTGAAGATAATCAGTGGCAAAAACATCAGGCGGCACATTTAATCTTTAGATGTCAAGTCAAACGCTAGAATCCTGTGACTTCGAGACCAATTAAACAAATCACTGTGTATCTCTTAAAGTTATGATATTATGATCTAACCTAAGTTTAACCTCTCAAATAGCTGTTAAATTCATTGAAACAAGTAGCTGTTTCAACCTAAAAGTGTGTTATGTATAACATGCTTGCATGCAGACTTGACAATAGTCATCTCCGCAGTATGATGTCATATACTTGTGTCAAACTTGCACTTGATATTCTACATCGCTTGGCTTTTTAAACTCGGTAACTTGAGTCACTGAGATTTCTTATCTCCATTGTGCCTTTGAACAGAGCTCTTTACTCCCGGGAACACCCGGGCGACTACTGTAAATCGCCTGAGAGGTAAAAGCTTCCATGAAAGTGTAAAAGTCTGCACTCGGATCAGGGTTCGTCTGCAGAATGCGGGTGCATGCTTGTATTGGAAGAAAGACACAATTGCTTGCACAGAAGATTATGTGTGCCTACTTTGTGTCCCCAAAGATTAGTTTCGTTCGAATCTGCAAATAGTGCATTCGTGGTCCAAGGTTCTTTCATGACATATGTGTTGACTAAATCCATATCAGTAGTTTCACAGAAGGAAGGAGATTGCGGAATTTGATGGCTCGACAGAAACTGTTAGAGAAAAAGGAAAAAGCTATGTTAGATTGTGTTTGTTTGGCCCTAAAGGGCAGTTAGAAGTTAAAGTTCAAAGTATAAAGCTGTGCCATCATTTTCTTTGCCATTCAAACCCTTTTTAATGTAAATTGTTGATATATAATGTGTAAAATAATGCTGTGTGCAAACAGTGAAGATTCCAGATAAACAAAATGCAATTTTCGGATATATTGTTGTCAACACTAGCTTGATTTTCAGTTCTTTTCATAAACACAAAAACAGTCATGAAATGTGTTTTTGAACAGTAAAGATAAAAAGATAAACAAAACAAACAATAGACAAAAAGGTAGCTCTAAATTGTAATTGGATCTAATCACCCTTAAAATTAGATGTTTAAAATAAAACGACAGTTCAAAAGACGTAAAACTTGCGCAAAATTATGACTTACGAAAATGCTAGTTTACAATTTTTTTTCTTGTCTGACAATGTTTCATTCAATGTATTATGGTTTGAACATTACAAACAACAACTTATTTGAGACAAATTTTAAATTTTGAAAATAATTTTGACTACAAATTTCTTAGCTTTATTACTTCACGTCTTTTATTACGTTATCAACATTTAGTCGTTCTTTAGATATCATTGTTGTTCTTTGTTTTTGTTTTACTTTTTAACAACCCTTTGTTGTTACATAAAGTGTTTGCTTTAAAGAATTTCTAGTAAAAAATACAAAGAACGATTATAATGTAAACACAAAAACAGTCATGAAATGTGTTTTTGAACTTGTTTTTGAACAGTAAAGATCATGGAAGTCTCATAAAAAAACAAAAACAAACAAACAATAAACAAAAAGGTAGCTCTAAATTGTAATTAGATCTAATCACCCTTAAAATTAGATATTTAAAATAAAACGACAGTTCAAAAGACGTAAAACTTGCGCAAACTTATGACTTACGAAAATGCTAAAGTTTATGATTTTTTTTTTTCTTGGCTGACAATGTTTCATTCAATGTATTATGCTTTGAACATTACGAACAACAACTTATTTGAGACGAATTTTGAAAATAATTTTGACTACAAATTTCTTAGCTTTATTACTTTCTTTACGTCTTTTATTACGTTATCAACATTTAGTCGTTCTTTAGATATCGTTGTTCTTGTTTGTTTTTGTTTTATTTCGAACAACCCTTTGTTGTTACATAGTGTTTGCTTTTTAAAGAATTTCTAGTAAAAAAATACAAAGAACAATTATAATGTAACTAACGTAAAAGATATTTTTAACAATAGCTATGAATTCTGATCTTATCAACCTTAATAGTAGACATTTTGGCTCAAAACATTTATGCATTATTATGTATTATACGTCTTCTAAACACAAATTAAGATATTTTGGATGAAATCTGAGAGCTTTCTAAACCTGCGTAGACACCAACGCAACTGACACACACGTGCAAGGCCCAGAAAGGTAGTAAGGACATTGTTGAATAAAGTTATTTTTGTTTTCTTTGCGCACAAAAAGTATTCTCGTAGCTTCATAACATTACGGTTGAACCACTGATGTCACATGGACTATTTTAATGATGTCCTTACTACCTTTCTGGGCCTTGAATGTGTCAGTTGCGTTACTGTCTATGGAGAGTCAGAAAGCTCTTGGATTTCATCAAAAATATCTTAATTTGCGTTCCGAAAATGAACGAAGGTTTTACACATTTTGAATGACATGAGGGTGAAGAATTAATGACAGAATTTTCATTTTTGGGTGAACTATCCCTTTACATCAAATTTGTTTGCATTCATTGTATTTTTTTCTGCAGTGCAAAGCAGCAACAGAACGTCTTTGAAGACCGTTTGAATGCATTTGGCAAGATGTGGGTGTTCGGTCCTAGTGTTAATTTCACACTGCGTTAATTTGCCGTGTTAACTGCATTATTGATCTCTTTCTCTGGCTGAGTGCCCATGTGCTGAAAAAGCTTGTAGATTTTGGGTTGTGATTGTGAAGTATTCAGTCTAAAGGGAAGTTAGCAGTAAATTTTGCACTTTATGATTTACACTTATCTTAAAAATGTTTTAAACCTATCAAAACTTGCTTTTAAAAATGCATTTTTAAGCATGGTGTGGTTTTATTCGGGGACTACAGTTGAAATTTAGCTTTAACCTTATACTGTTACAATATATATTTACAATTATTAACTTTTCTAAATATTAAATAAAAAGTCAATTCAATTTTGTTTACACATATTTTGGGCCTTGTTTAATGAAACAGGAGCACAATAAAGTTTGTTTAAAGAAAGTTCAAAAGTGCAAATCATTCGTAAATCAAGTTTTTACATACATTTCCCATGTACTTGTTTACTTAAATGGAAAAATTTACATAGAAATGACTTTACTTCCAAATTACAAACAGATTTGTTCTGCTAGCATTTCATGATTGAGGTTCATTGTCTCAAAAAACATGTAAGCAAAACTTGACGACTGAGTTAACTTTTAGCTTTCCATGGATTAAACCTAGGTGTGTGGGGTTGTTTTTGTTTGTTTTATTTAATTTGATCTTTTCATCCTTTTGTTTTTCATCAGTTCAAATGAGGCAACATAACTTCTTAGAGACAATTTGAATGCTTTGTAATCACAATGTGGCTTTTGCACTTAATATTGTGTTAGCGAGTTAATTTGAGAGTGCATTGTGTGATAATTTGACGGTATTGATCTTCCAGGCGGATACCCATGTGACAAACAATCTTGTTGATTTTCAGCTGTGAAATGTGTCGTTTTGGGACTTTTGTGTGCTAATTATGTTCTTTGCTCTCTTTCTCTGTGTGTGCGCAGACTTGCTGAACGGAGCACAGGAGAAATGCGAACTACCCTCGCTTGACGGGTTTCCGCATTGCGAAGGGAAGTTGAAGGTGAGTGTTTCTCTCAAACCTCTGATCCAGCTCTCCGAGGAAAGCTTCTCGATCTGAGTCACTCTTTAATTACTTTGGGCTGTCGCTGTCCTATGATGGCTTCTCATCTGTTGGACTTTATTTAGAAACCATTTCCATCCTCAATCCAGACAGATAGATTTTTTTAAATTAAAGACTCTGCGGGATGTTCCCCTTACAGACAGAGAGATATTGATTAGTTTTGAGACATTTGAAAGCTTTTAACTGCTTTTGCGTTAGTTATAAGCAGAGTGATTGTGTTACTGAAGTCTGCAAGAATTACAAGCTTTGGGAAAAGTTAGAAAAGAAGATAATTAGGAGAAAAAGAACAAAAATGTGGTTTGCTAAAAGTTGCTATGTCAAACTATTAATCACATACAAAATCACATATATATATAATGAATATAAATTTTTTATACATTTTTCTTTTTTCTTCTTTTATGGGGGTCTGTAATATGCCACGTCTTAGTGTGAAGTGTTTAGCGTTCATGTGTCTGAAGTTTTTCTTTGTCATGTGGCTTAACCTCCCAGAAGTTTCACATTTTTCAGAATGAAGTTTTACCATGTGATAATGCTTTTTCCTTCCTGGAACGCCACTTTTCTTAAAGATCTCACCTGATACTCAGAACGAGTCCCTCTGGATTTTTACAGCATGTTGATGTAGCAGCCAGACGGGACAAATTACGTGGGATTTAACATCAAGCAGAGCACACGAAGCTGGTCGGCCTTTTCAGTCAGATCAGACCTGAGCTTGGCCTCGTCTCAATAATCACAGGTCCTTTCGTTTAGAGCTCATGGAAATTCCTGCGATATGGAAATCCTCTTAAAATCATGTGGAATTAAAACCAAAATGTGACAACAGTAACAGTGAGAACAGCCTGACTGATTTGTTTGACTTTAGACTGAAGGGTTAGAACGTCTCAAATGGTTTTGTTTTTCCGTTAAACCAAAGCGCAAACGCAAAGAATCTAACAAAAAAAGTGTGTTTTTTAAGATAATGTGCTTTTAAAGGATTAGTTTGAAGGTCGACGTGTCAAGTTTTATCCAAATTATACCTTATATTTGCAAAGCATTTGGTAAAACAAAAAAGAATTTAAATTCTTGTTCAGTCAACTCTGAAAATCTGTGATTTTAATTTGATTTGTTTGGCTATTTGTATACCAAAACCTGTTTTAAAAACAAAAGTAAAAAAAAAAAAAAAATTGCATTACCAAAAATACCAAAAAATACCAAAAATTGCAAATTAATTAATTTTTTTATTTTGTGTGAATTTTTTTAAAAAAATTACATTTTAATTAAAAATAAATACATTTTGTAAATTAATAAATTACCTTTAGATTATAAATTAATAAATTACCTCTTACCTTGCAAATTGTTTGGTAAAACATTTGTTAAATTCTTGTTCAGTCAACTTTCTGTAGTTAATTTGATTAGTTTGGTTTTTATGCACCAAACAAATGTAAATATTCAGACCTATGCAAATTAAGCACAATACGTTTGCGTATTTTTTACATTTTTACGCAGACAATGTGAAATGCATCATTTTCATACGAATTCAAGCTTTTTCTCATCAAGTGCTGATTCATTACAAACGCACGGACGGCATCTTTCTCAGAAACCCCGATCGATAAGTGTGATCTGAACCGCACGCTGCAATCAATGCATCCCTCTTCGTCCTAGAGAGAGTCTCAATGTGAGAAGAAATTGGATGCAGGAAGAGGAAACCAATGTTTTATTCTGAAGGTCAAGCTGATTTAAGAACTTCAAAAATATCCTGGAAAAACTCTGACAGGAAATAAAACTGCGCACTTGATGCGCAACTTCCTGCACAACTGCTTATCAGATCAACTGTGGATTTTGTATACTTGGTAGTTTTATAAAACCCCCGAGGTTTGTTTGTACCATTATTTCTGGTCTAAACCAACGTGTTTTTGTTTCCTCTTCTACAGTGGATGAAGGACATGTGGCGTTCGGACCCCTGCTACGGCAACTATGGAGTGGATGGATCCACCTGTTCCTTCTTCATTTATCTGAGTGAGGTAAGATGTGTCAGAAACATTGGCCTTATGGTTACGTATCTATGGCTCAAACGTACAGAGAAAAGTATGTGGCAGTACCATGGTACTTTGACATAAAACCATGATGCTAGATGGTTTCCATATTCATGTGCTATTGAAAATGTACCAATCAGGACATCCAAGATGTAGATGAGTTAGTTTCTTCATCAGATTTGGAGAAATGTAGCATTACATGACTTGCTCACCAATGAATCCATTGAAGTGAATGGGTGCCGTCAGAATGAGAGCCCAAACAGTTGATAAAAACATCACAATAATCCACAAGTAATCCACACCATTAATGTCTTGAGAAACAAAAAGCTGTGTTTGTAAGAAACAAATCTATCATTAAAACCGCTGCTAAAATACAAGTTCTCTAATCATAACATTGTTTTCTCCGGGGAAAAAGCCATCTCGTTAGAGAGAAATATGCACAGATCCAGCACAGTTTACAAGCGAAAACAGTTCAAAACAAATAAGTCAGTGGATTTTGATGTGAGAGGACAACAGGGGATTGACCTTCCCACTGGAGGAAGTGTTATTATGGATTATGGAGTTGTATTTTGCCCAAAAGCAATGGGTTGATGTTTAAAAACGCCTCAATGATGGATATGAACATGCAGCCTTTTGTTTCTCAAGACATTACCTGAAGGACTGGACTGGAGTGGTGTGGATTACTTGTGGATTATTGTGATGTTTTTATCAACTCTTTAAACTCTCATTCTGACGGCACCCATTCACTTCAATGGATCCTTTGGTGAACAAGTGATGTAATGCTACATTTCTCCCAATCTGTTCTGATGAATCAAACTAATCTACATCTTGGATGACCTGAGGGTGAGTCAAATATCAGCAAATTTCCATTTTCTGGTCAACTATTCCTTTAGGATATTTTAAATGATATGCTTTTATGTCCAGGAAACCTTGTTAAAATGGCCTTAACGTTATTAGCTGAGTGTGGTTTCTGCATACAAGGAAGTCTGGCTGTTTGAATTGCTCCCCATGCCACAGTAAACACATGATCCTCTATAAAACACATGTCATATCATAAAACAAATGTGATGCGTGAAATGTGACGAAATCGTAAAAATGCAGCTTGTAATTCATTTTGAGGGTTTAATGACTTCCAAATGAAATTTTGTGGAACAATCAGTGAAATTAATGGCTGTCTCATAATAACCACACTGTGTGTGTGTGTGTGTGTGTTAACATCTGAAATTTATTAGACAGAGCTGCACACACAGCATCATCATTGCGACGTGCATACATTTCCATATCAACTATCTCATTCTCTTTAGCAGTCGATGTGTAATTTAAATATTGATCAGGTAGTTAAATGAGCGGAGTGATATGTAAAAACGCAAGGCTGCTCAGAGAAATGAGTTGTAGTATGTCTACAAGATGTGTTTCCACGCTCTGCTGGTTTATGTCTGATCATTAGCTCTGCATGCAAGCTCACTGTTATTGTGTGTGTTAGGTTGAAAACTGGTGCCCTCGCCTGCCGTGGAGGATCAAGAATAATGCTGATGAAGCTGACAGGAAAACACAGGTCAGCTATGGTTTGGGGACTAAACTGTCCACAAAATATGATAAAATGTCCATCAAATTTTTTAAATTAAAAGTTAATAAAATAATGAATAAATACATTTTTAATCAAAAATAAGTGTATATATTTGTAAATAATTTAAAAGCTTCCATAAATATACATGCATCTAAAAATGAAACATTCAAATGTAATTAAAATAAATAAAAAATTGCATTTCATAAATTAGTTAATAAAATAAAAAATAAAAAGATTGTCTTTTGGGGGTAGTGGTTACATTGGTATATTAAAAATGTATAATAGATTTCTAAATTATGTATGTATAAAATATATAATATATAAATTAAGTTAGTATACACTGGAGATAAAATAGCTTCCAGAATATGATAAATCTTCCATAAGTACATCCTTAAAAATAAATTAATTAAAAAAATACATAAATTGTAAAAATATTCATAATCCCTTTTTTAAGAGTAGGAGTAGATGCTGGATTACACATCATTAAGATTAAATTACTATAGTTTGTGGATAAAATAGTCATCAGAGTATGGGTGGGGGGGGGGACCTCCCAACTATAAAAACCATAAAAAGTGGTGTTAAAATTAAATACTCGTTAAAAAATTAGAATAAAAGCACACATATCATTAATTGATAAATTATTCAATATGACAAAACTTCCATTAATGCGTCCATAAAAAATAAATTGATTACAAGTTGAAATTAAATGTAAACTAAACAAATTAAATAAATGAAATACATAACAAATTAATAAAGTATTTAAAATAGTCTCTAGCAGTGTTGGGTGTAATGCATTACGAAGTATTTAATTACTGTAATTTAATTACATTTCCCATGAAAAAGTAAAGGAAGGGATTACTCTTCATTTTTTTTTGTCAGTTAATTACAGTTACTTCTAATGTAATTGCATTAAATACTGTATTGACTATAGAACAATTCTATATAAAGCAATAGTGGATGTTAAAGTGCATGTTTTAATGTTTTTAATGTAACCTTCTCTCTTTAAATACTTGATTCAGTTCAAGAATAACTTATGCATTTTTATGTTATTTATTTGAAAGAATTAAAAGAGCAGTTTCATGTCTGTACATGAAAAAATTTATGGTAAAAAAATGGCAGCTGTGGTTGCCAGAATTTTACCGTAAATAATACGGTAGCTACATTTTAGGGTTTATGGATTTAACTTCAATTTACAATTAAAAACCTTATTTCTTTAACTGATGTAATGTTAATATACCAACCTATTGAAGTTCTGAAATCTTTGTACCTACACTGACAACCATCAAAATCAGGTGGTGATGAGAAAGTCACATGACGAACCAAAGCTCACCACAAGCAGCTTTTCCATAAGCTGAGAAGGCCAATACTAATATATATA
>JAFVLL020002360.1:0-24711 GCA_021397915.2 Tor tambroides | reverse complement strand
CCGGGTCCGCGATTGTGCCCTTGTAACGCCATTTCGCCCCTGCCCATCCGGAGGTCTGTGCACGCCACTGCATATGAATGAGAGTGCCAGTCAAGCTGATTGCGACTAAAATAGTGTGCACGCTTCTTATGATTATTAGGGTAATCTGCAGGAAGCGCAAAAAGACGATTCTTGAAGTGTGAGTTTATTAGTGCGTCTTCAGCTGTGTATTGAGTCAGATAAAGACTGTCATTTTTTTCTTAAGAAAAAACTTGAGATGTTCTTAAGAACAGATTTGAGAACTTATTAAGAATTTTTCAAGAATTCAACATTCTTACGAATTTTGTGAAATTTATATTTACAAATTTCCTAACTTATTTCTTAAGAAGATTTTCGTGAATTCGGCCCCTGATGTTTCTTCCTTTTTTTATTGCGACTTTAATGTTAATGAGCCGAATTGAAACAATGGAAGTCTCTGGGGCACTGGGATAAACATTACAATACACATGGTTTGAAAAGTAAGAATAAAAATCACTCATTTCTGCAAAGTTACAGTGAGTATTTCTTGTAATGTAGACCCCGTCACCTTTTCATGATACGTGGGAGACAATTTAAGTAACTTTATAGCCCAAATAACACATTTTTTGTACCAAAGAATTAATGCAAGCACTCGCACAAAAATACAACCTACACATTTCTGCTTTTAATTCCGTGCCCTGTAGACTACCACTGCAAGCACATTCACAGTAATGTGCTGTTTACTCTGACTAAGGTCTACAGAGAGAGGAAAGAGAACAGAGGACTCAAATGAGAAGTTATGTGCGGCTGCTTGACCTTCTGACGAGGGCAATGCAAATATCTCCTGCCCAGAACACAGAGAGGAACTCATGCTGAGAATGATCAAAGGACAAGGTCTCTATCTGACAGCAAATGAAGGTCCACCAGTCCAACAATTACCAGGTTCAGATTTCAAAACGCACTCTGTAACACTCTTTGTGCAGTGTTGCCAGATTGAGCAGTTTGAAGTCACCGAATTTAGCTAGTTTTGATTAAACTGTGCAAAAGGTGTGCTTGGGCAGGTAGACCAAATCTTTTGTGATGATTTGGGCGCATTTTAAAGGAAATATAAAATGAATAAATTAAATAACAAAGAAGATGTTCGATTCTGTCAATAAGCTATGTGTTGCCAAATTCCAAATAACTTATACACAAGTGACTTACGCAGTTTGGCAGTAATCAATCTTAACAATGGCAAAGTGAGAAGAACTTCAAAAATATAGTATTACGACCCCGAAAGTCCTTGTTTGATGGCTATATGAGACACTTGACAATGGAAAAATGTTGCATCTTGGGACTTCTCCCCTGACTAGGCCATGAATTAGATGTAGAGGCCTGGAGAGATGCTGGAAACCAGTGCTTCCAGGATTTAGCACTTGTAGTGATCAGATCACTTATTCCTCAGTGCTTAATGATTAAAAGAGCATTTTCATGTGACACTACTTAAAAACAAATTTCAATCCAAAGGATTACAGATCCTCTCTAGATGAGCGCACAGGCTTATACAGAATGAATGGGTATCAGTTGTGTTCCCTAATTCTAAAAAGCGTTTTTGCTAGGAAAAAATGGACACATCTAAATGAAAGGTACTAAGGTTTGGACTGACAATCTGGCAACTGTATCTGTGTCGGAGTGTGACAGGGACAGTCTGAGAGAAATCACTTATAATTACAGCAACAAGTAGCTTGGCTTCATAGCTATACTTTCTTTCAAAGACACAAGGCAAAATACACATTTGTGTGAACAGAGCGCACATTCACATTTGTAATAACAGAGTGAAGAGGAAGGGTGACATCAGTTTAGCACAGCTGTCAGCTTGTAAACAGTTTACACTTCACTCTCATTATACTTTCTGTTTTGTAAAGGAATACATTTAAGCTCAAAATCTGATCTGGGAAAAACAAACAACAGGCTAAAAATAGAGAAGAAGAGAAGTAGAACTTGGATTATCCAACATAAATGGTAGAGCTTTAAGACAGTGTTTATGCCTTCTGTATAACTGATGGAAAAACACACCAGCACACACCTGTTAATCCTGCGCTACACTGTTAACATGGGATCTTGTCAGTGTTTGCAATCATGCAAAATCTCTCTTCCTAACAACAGCTCCAACTGTCTCCAAACTGCCATGGATTACATGATGTGATTCCTTAAATCCAATCCCATAACACAACATTACACACTATTGCTGCAAAGTCCAGCTTTACATCAGGAATCAACAGTACACATAGAGGCCTACTCACTGATAATAATAAGGACTTGAGACAAATGCTACAGAATCTATCAGATGTGGCAGGACTTCACTAATGAATCATGTATGAAAAGTATTGCCAATTAACATTAAATCAGTGAAGTACACCAGGTTATTGTAGTGAACTGCATCATTAACAACCTCACACTCAGAACCGACCCACAAGATTGGGAACTGCACAAAGCATTCACATTTTAATTTTAATTTTTAAAATTTATTTTAGTGAATTATGTAAAAACAGCACAGACAGCACATTTAAATAAATATTTCTTTAAGCTATCACAATAAAACTTAAGGTTTCTTTCATCAAAACGGACATTTTGTTTAGTTTGTCATTTTAACACTCTTTCTGAGTCTTAGAATTAAACAGGGAACACTGTCTTTGAAATGTGTTTAAAGTGTACTGCTGAATGTATTGACAATATCAAATATACTTTATTTGCCATTTCTATTGAAACTTGTATGTCATGTATTTAAGTAAATTTGTAATGATGAAGTTGCAATTTGGTACATTTAAAATATATTACCTTTAAGAGTAACATCAAATAGCAAATATCAAATAACAAACTACAGTTTAAAATCGTAATTGTAAGTACTTTACATGTGCCTTAGTGTATTAGTCAACAGATCAAAAAAGGTACTATAAAGCATGACAAAAATTTAAATATTTATTTAAAAATGTAAAGTAAAACTTTCAAATGTTTAATTTGACATTGTTATAAAGTGTCCCTAAGTGTGTTAAGAAGAAAATGTACTCTTTTTAAGTACTATTTTATTTCATCGATATTATATCATCTGCAAGCACAGTTGTTTAAAAAATATATACCTTTAAGATTTGAGGTAAACTACAATGTCTGTGTTTTTGTCTATACAATGAAAGTCAATACGGTTCTGTTTCAACAGTGCATCCAGGTTAGGAACAAATAAAAATCTTTTAAAAGTTGTAAATAAAACAAAGATTACTGAAGTATGTTTTTTTTAAATGCCATTTCAATTTTAAAACTAGATAAAAAAGTTTGTCGAGCCAAACTTTGAAGTTGGCTTGAGAAAGCCTAGCCTGAAAGTTTTAAAAGTTTTAAAAAGTTGTAAGTTGTCAGTTTGAAATAGTTTTCAGTCTAAAGGTTTTACAGATTAAAGTCTGAATGTTTTGAAGGCAATACAGTCTATTAGAAAAACAGATAGATAGAACCCTCGCTGAAACTTCGTGTGGTGTAACTCAACTTAGCGTATGAGGTCTGTCCTGAGAAGCCTTCAAAATAAAGGCAGAAAGTGGATCACTCTCCATCCACTTTGAGGATCAGTGCTGATCTGCTAAAGCAGGTGAGTCACGGACGAAAATAAATATACAAATGAGCAAAAGCAGATCAGGTCAGAAAATGGAGTGAAGGCTAAAACCGTCAACTGCTCAGAATACATTGGCCTGTCTGTATTTTAATGAGATCAGCTCCCGCACAGGTAAATGGAGCGGGATTACTGAGAGATCAGACTCCATGCAGTTATAACTCTCCAGCGGAAGGGTCAATCCCATAACGCAACACAAGAGTCGGGCGCTTTAGCTGCATCCTCTACATTTAGACTAAGCAGAAATAGGCCTCAGTCTTCATTGGTCAAGGATTTGACTTTTAAAATAGTAAATGTAATGTTTTGTAATCAGCTTATTTTGGTTGGTCCAGAGATGGAATAAGGAGAAAAAGACAGATCAGTCGTAAATAATAAAAGGGACAAATCGTAATGCTCAAAATGGTGACTGCAGTAATTAAATCAGTTAAAAGAGCATTAAAGAGCCTCTCTTGTCTGTCCTGGTAACCAAAAGGTAACCATTATACCACTAGGGGGATTGTGCCTGAAATAAGTGTATTGTAAATTGTGTACTGTAAACTTTATTGTTAACAGAAATAAAAGCAAAGACAAAAAGACTTACCTGAGAGCTCTGCTGAGTTTGTCGTAGTTCATCTGAGGTTTGCACTTGCGGGCGCCCCACAGCCTGGCCACCTCATCAGGGTCTTTGATCACGAACTCCCCGTAATCTCCCTGCCAGGCAATCACATCATGATACTCCTCCTTCCTCAGCAGCTCTAGGATAAAGTGCCACAGCTGGATCTGTCTGGAGCCAGGACTGGACTCGGGCTTATAGGCCCAGTCTGGGAACGCAAACCCTGCAGAGATGGAGAGACGAGAAAGAAGAGATCAGACTCTGGTTGATAAGTCCAGATGGAAAGATGACTGTTGAGTAATGTTATTCACTAACATGTTTCCATCACCCTGTTTTCATGTGCATTTTGAAGTATTTATTTGAAGTATTGCATTGCGCTCGCTTGAGGTGGTTTTTGACTTGGTTAATGCGAATAATGGGAGATGGAAACACATTTGCCAAACACATTCCTCCAAGCGCATCAAAAAAGTCATGTGACTTTGCGCTATGGGACGGCAAATCCTGACTAACCGATCTTGTTGCACAGTTTCTGAAATGTTGTTATGATCATTCTTAAATGCCCGAGTAAAGTCTATCGTCAAAGTATTTCTGTATAATTGCCTCCAAGAACTGTTTTACACGACTGTGTTCCCAAACAGCAGGAATCCGCCTCCGAAAGCAATGATCGCATTTACTGTGTTTTGTTTGCTCACTCTGAGGTGTGCAAGTAATTTATTATTATATGAAAATGATTATATTCAGTGGCTTCTCCTACTTTTACTTAGTGATTTAGTACCAGTTTATCAGGAAGTGACAATTTTGTTCTCTTTGACTCGTTGGATGGAAACGTTACTTATTCACAAATGTTTTATGTGATATTCCAATTTAGCGCATAAGTTAAATTTCCAGTTTTGTATGGAAACCTGGCTACTGACTAACAAGGCCAGTGATCCTCCCTTTCACTGCTGTCATCATCATCATCTTCAGTAGGTATATACACTGTATTATACTCCATATAGCACAAATACCAAATCAAAAATTGACCTAGGTCATAGGCAGATCCTAAAATATCCCTAAAAATAAAGTAAAATCACAATTCTGCCCAATACTAATAAATGGCAGATATTAAAATTCTATACAACTTTGTCTAAATAAATTGAAAATAAAAGAGTACAAGTTACAATTAAAAATTGTATTCATGCATTAATTATAATTATTAATTACTACTTTTAAAAAAAATACACGGTTGGAGGTTACTGGAAATTGGCATTTATTATTATTATTATTCAATCTATACATTTATCTGTGCCAGGTTTCAGTAGTACTAGTTAACCATCTTTTCTACTTAACATTAAAGTGTTAAAATAAATGAAAAGTAGAGCTATCAATCGATTAAAAAAAATTAACTAATTAATCGCACATTTTTCTAAAATTAATCGTGATTAATTCCACTTAGCATTAAAGTTTTTAAATATATATTTATATATTGCAATAATTTTGCATTCAATCTTCAAATGTACAATGTACAAACAACATAAAGACAGTATATTTTTAATATTTCTTTCATGGCATCTTTTTTATGATTGAAGGCCAGCATCACTGATATCAATACTACTGATGTCTCTATAAAATAGTTTTTTCCCCTGAATATTTAATCATTGACTGTAGCCAGTCAGCATTACAGTATAATTTAGATCTATAAATTTTAGCATTTATTAGACTTAACTTCTAATTTAAGCGAACTTAAAACAATCATCACATGAACCTATTATAATAAATTACATATTTAGCTACTTGTGCTCTTCAGCAGAAATATACAGAAAATGAATACTTACCAAACACTAAATTCTAAATTAAATATAGATGAACCCCTTAAAGCTATAAAAGTTATTGATTTCCTCTTTTTTTTCTTTGGTTCTTGGATTAATAGACATCACAGCAGCTGGTTATTAGCTTATTTGCCTGCTATAGCTTTAAAAGCTGCTGCTGCTGAACGTGACGCGGATCTGACATGCCTTTTCTGACCCACTTCAGGTCTTAAAGTCTCTACTAATGAGCGGACGAGTTGAATCGGGTGTTTTAGATGAGGGAGACAGTGCTGGGGTGCCTAAGGACAGTTTTTAAAACCATTTCAGAGACATGTGACGCATATATAACATATTGCATGCATGCACGCAGTTTTAAGGTAGCTTTAATCGCCTTTTTGGTAACTTCATGCCTTAACTGACGGCGTAACTAGGGCATTGCATGCATGTAGGTTCTTTCGCTGTTTGATATGAAATGATACAGGCTACAGCGCGCGCCGGCACCTTTGTGCATGTATTTGAAGAGCGCACGCTATGAGCACAGTATCTTTTCCGCGCTCGTTTGACTCGCGCCTGGCGCGGAGGCGAAGTTAAAGCGCGTCTGAAACGTCTTCCATTTGATATGGTCATAAAGACGTTCTGCATCTAAATAAACGCAATCCTTTTCAAGAAAAAAGAGACAGAGGCAGCAGTTGCGAATGGGGTGGCCAACCCTAGCCCCGCCCCTGTGTTAATTGCATTAAATATTTTTAACGCGTTAATCAGAAAAAATTAATCGCATGCGTTAACGCGCTAATTTTGACACCACTAATGAAAAGTTATTTTACAAGCAAGTAATACAGTTTAGATTCATAATATCAGCCATATTGGTAATAACTCCAACAAAAACTGGATTCACTGTAGAAAAAAAAGCTTCTACCGAATGTATAAATGCAAATCTTCAAAAAGCTCTATGTTGTCACATCTCTTATCATCAATCACCTTGAGTTCTGATTTGAGAGTCACCAGCAACCTCACTCTCAATCTAACACACAATCTGATGCGATTGGCATATTTTAGAATCAAGAAATGATTTGAAAGGGCTGCAGAGAGGATGGAGGGTGTCCAGTCACTGAGGGTGAGGATAGGTGAAGTGGGGTCAGGCAGGGTCAGGTTAGGCTGAGGCTGGTAAAGGTCAGATAGGGTAACAGCTCACAGTGGTTCCTCAACAGCTGATCCTCTTAACACTCAGTTTCACACCGAGGCCCTTCTCTCTCTCTCACTCACACACACAAACACACACATTTACTTAGCTATGTAAATTGGGACATTTTATAGACTTCTATTGTTTTTATATAGAGGTAGATATAAATAATATAACCTAACCCTAACTTACAATCCTGCCTTTGCTTTGCTTTGCTTTGTGATTTAACCATTATTAAAATGTTCTAAATGATCTCTAATGGAGCTACCTTGAGTTTAATTATGTTTTATTAACAAAGTTCGGGAGGAGCACGTCAGATACTTAGCCTAATTAACACAAGAGGAACGCACTCAAGTTAATCAACGCCAACGCATAGGTATAAACACAGCTGACATACCTCTATCCATTGACGGTTAATCAGCATCCCTCCACCGCCCCTTCTCCACACTTGAGTTCTTACCACACTTATACGGGGGCTACTCTGGGTTCGGGCCATTCCCAAACTCGGAGCCCTCCCCCGGACAGCACGCCAAATACGCATTACTATACTCCAGCTAATTATATGTAAGTGTAAACTTGTGAAACTGCATTTAAACCTTCACTTCATTGTTCAATTCACTCCTGCAGAATAAAATGCGTCTTTTCCACCAAGTCAACGTTCTGCAAAACCATTCTCATTTATAACTTTAAGGCATTTGGGATCATTTTTTAAATCCATTTAGATCAGAATATGGAGAGTTTAAAATCAACCTTGAATCAGTTTTGCTTTTATTATAAATGATCCAAACACAACTTATTTACAGCAACAATTTACTGATTCGTAGAATCAGACAAATCACTTCCTCCTGATGACTAAACATCTAAAATACACACTCAAGTGGTTGTTTTTGCTGTTTCTACCTGCCAACAACCCGAACAACATTTTTTCTTTCTACATGACAGGAACCCAGTGAAAAACAGTGCCTTTTCTGTACATTTTGAGAGGCCGTTGATAAATAAATGTCAATGTGTTTTTATACCCGGACTGGAAAGAAGTTTATCACCTTTTTTCCTTCAGCAAATGAACAGAAGTACATTTACTGAACACTGATCACATCCTATAACCTCCACTTGCTCTCAAAACATCACACACACACACACACACACAAACTCTTAGAGGGTACATCTGATTGCTCCTTTAAGAGGTCAAATGTACCATGCACCAGAGAGCGAAGTCTGACTTCAGGAACTGCAGACGGGGATCTGGTTTCACAGCTCACATTCTCGCTCTCTCTCTCTCTCTCTCTCTCTCTCACACACAAACACACACACACGTGCACACACATGAAAAGGATCCTTACTAAGAAGTTTGAGCTAAATTCAATATGTCTGTCAAACTCCCTGATGAACAATGAAGAGGAGACACTATGAGTCACACACACACATACTAACCAGCAGGCACAGATACAGTTACTGCTCTATCGTAACACACATACAAACATCAATGTTGATTCACATTCAGAACTACAAACACTCATACATTTAAATTCATCCAGCGATCTGATTCAGGTGTGATCTGAATGAATGCTGTGCCAGTCGACTGATCTCTATATTCGTCTCAGGATGAACAGCTGTGAAGAAACTCTAACAACAGTGAGCTCATGTTTTGGGATGAAACCTCTTAAGGCACTGTGTGTGTTACAGGCGATTACAGAGTGTTCAAGCATCAATGCTCTGTAATGACCCATGTTTCACACTCACACGACACCTCTGCACTTCTCAGAAATGCACACCTTTACATACAAGCACACAAGTACGTACACTACCATTCAAAAGTAAGGGGTCTGTGGTTTTCTTTTAATGTTTTTGAAAAAAGTCTTTTATGCTCATCAAGGCTGATATTTTATTATTTATTTGATATAAAATAATACTGCAAATTTTAATACAATTTCTGTTTTCTGTTTTAACATCTTAAAAAAAAAATTTGTAAAGGCAAAGATGAATTTTTAGCAGCCATTACTTCAGTCTATAGTGTCACATGATCTTTCAGAAATCATTTCATTATGCTGCTCTGGTGCTCAAGAAACATTTCGTATTATTATCAGCTGAAAACGATTGCTTAATGAAGTGTGAAAAGTGTGAAAGTGTGTTCTTTGCTTGCAATGAAAGTTTGAAGAAAAGTATTTATTTTAAATAGAAATATTGGTCACACTTTATTTTAAGGTCCAGTTGCCGCTATTAATAAACCAATAACTACGACACTTGCCTCAATAAACTCATAATTTGCTGCTTATTAATAGTAAAGTAGTTGTTAAGTTTAGGTATTGGATAGGATTAGGGATACAGAATATGGCCATGCAGAATATGTGCTTTATATGTACTAATAAACAGCCAATATGTTAATAAAAGGTATGTTAATAAGCAACTAGTTAGAAGTGAGAATTGGTCCGAAATATTTATTATAAATATCAGCCTTTTTTCAGCCTGCAAATATGGAATGGATGACACATCTGCAGTTTTATATCACAAAAAGTTGCATTTACACAGTGCAAACAAAAATACGCAGGAAACTTCACATAAGTTTAACAGGCAAGGACGAAATAGCTGAATAAGCTTTTATTTCACAACAACATTTTAATGAATGCGACCAATCATCATTGTTCATCACCAACTCCAGATTTAAAAGAAACTGTCTTGACAAATTTCTTCATTGTGCACATCCATAGAAAATAAAACCTGCACTGGTTGACAACGACAATGCTTAAGGTCGTTCAGATGTGGCATTTCATTTTCCCAGACAAAAGCCTCTTATACTAGGTTATTATTCCTCTTTATTCTAATTCTATTGGTGGATTAGAACACACATATTTTAATACACCTTTAAATTGTGATCTTTACACAAAATGTGCCAAAAAAAATTTGAATTTGAATTTTGGAACTGAAATGAACAAAATCGGAATGTGTCGAAAGATTCCGACCCCCCCCAAAAAATCAAGCCCTAATGTAAAAATCAAACAAGCCATGGAAACTGTACATAACTGACTTCTTGTTTTTGAAAGTGAATCAACGTGTAGTCCACGTGTGTGATGAGTTGTGTCCTAAGGAGTTGTGCGAGTGTCTTAATAGCATACTGTGTTGTGTGAGAGTGTATGACCTCATCCCCCCCACCCTACTTAACCTTTGTGACCTTCGTCCCCCCCCGTACTCCGCCTTCTACTCCCTCTCTTTGCCCCGCTCCCCCCCAGGGGGAGACACTAGATCCCCATTACAGAGCAGAGAAGACAGACCCACAAACACACACACCCCACATCAATAATGCAACAACCAGACTGCCTGAGTGTGTGTTATTGGGAGATATTCTCTCTGTCCTGGGACACCCGAGTGTTTGAGAGTTAAAAAGAGAGAAGAAAACTAAGAAGAACGTGGAAAACTGAGCGAGATTACAGAGAGAAGAGACAAGACAAGAAACAGAAGAGAAAAGAGATGAGAGAACAAGGAAAAGAAAAGAGGGGGCCTGAGGAGGGAGTGGGAGAGAGGGAAACAATAGAGAGAGGGAAAGGGGGATGGGGTGAGAGAGAGAGGGATGAGATCATAGCTCTTCTAGTAGCCTGTTGTCACTCAGGTCAAATTGCCTCCCTCTCTCTCTCTCTCTCTGAGGCATCGATTGCACTCAAGAATGTAAATCTCGCAGGCACTCCTGCACTTTAGTCTTACATAGGAAGTATTTAAAGAATTCAGAGCATCCGAGGAAACTACCGCTCTGCTCTGCACAGTGGCGTGTTCATACAGAAAGAAAGACAGGGCGACCCACACAGACACACTTTCACACTCTGTAATGCATTTCAAGACCTCATTCCCCATTTTCCTAAAATGTCTGAAAGAGGTCAAATGCAGGAGTTACTGGAGGAGGGCAGACACGGATCTGTCACAGCCAAATTTAAATTCGAACTGTACAACATCAGATCCCAAAAAAACTCTGATCTGTATATCACTAGCTCAATCATTTTCTCTACAAGAAAGTAGTCTTAATATACTGACATTTTGGTGGAAGATTTTTTTTATTGCTTATGTTTGGATTCATGTTTTATTTCAAACTGTTATTTTAACCCTTTTGACTGTTGACTGGCATTAACTCAGTTTATTACTTAGTTACTCAAAAAACTTGTTTTGGCTTGTGGAACTAGTTTCATTAACACTGACTACCCAAATTTTGTCTGAAACACAAGTTATTTAAAGGGATAGTTCACCCAAACATGAAAATTATGTAATTAATTACTCACCCTCATGTAGTTCCAAACCCGTAAGACCTTTGTTCATCTTCAGAACACAAATTAAGATATTGTTGATAAATCTGAGCGCATTCTGACCCTGCTTAGACAGCAACGCAACTGACACGTTCAAGACCCAGAAAGACAGTAAGGACATCATTAAAACTGACCATGTGTCAACAGTGGTTCAAAATTCATTCTTTTATTCAGTAGCGACACATTAAATTGAAAACTTTCATAATGTTATAATCTTGTGTGTGTATATGCAAAACCACCATGCCGATAAAGTACTTTGAAATTGAAATTGAGAGAGCGAGCAGACAAGAGAGAGAGAGAGAGAGACTCAAAATAACTTCTCAAAAAGTTCTGAAGGAGTTTCTGTCAGGCAGCACAGAGGAGGGATTCAGCTGTTGGCTGGAAAAAAGCAAAACAAAGACAGCTCTTCCTCTGTCTCCTCTTTTCTCAGATGGGAGCTGCCAACAAAGAGAGTTTGGAAAAAGAGGATGGATAGATAAATCAAATTCATTACCATTCAGAAGGATATCATTCTACATCGCTCACCAAAAGTACTGAAGCCGTTTCTTCTGTTTCCAACAGGAATACTACGCAGTATGTGCACAATTTCATTTCCTGTAATTTCAGTGGCACTAGATCTTTATGTAACATAAACTGGACCTGTGACTGTTCCCTGGTCATTTTCACACCTCTGCTGAGACTGTGAGCAAGTATGCGTGTGTGTGTGTGTGTGTGTGTGTAAACTGATAGAAAATAACTCAGTGTGAAGAGAAAGGAGACAGATCATCAGTGGTTTAACACTAACAGGTGAGTGTGAGGGCTGAATATAGCACAAAGTCAGCATTCAAAGTGTGTGTCTTGAGGCCACAAGTGAATTTGTGAGTGTGTGTGGATGAGCATGTTGAGACCGATCTCTTTTTGACAACATACTGTGTCTTATGTCCTTTTCTCTCAAAACTGTAGCATGTTTGAAACCTGAACAACATAGCCTTCACACAAAAACCAGTTTGTTTATATATCTTTCTGTTTTAAAATTCAGTGTAACTTAATTTAGTCACGTGACACTGCAAGCTGCTTAGATGTTAAAAAATATTTAAAAGGGTTAATATCATACATTTTCCAATTATTATTCATCAATAAATTCTGCTCATGAAGTTACAAGTTTATTGTGCCACAAAAATAAATTTTTTAGTTTTACTTTGATTGTAAAAACTGAAACGCCCACTTCGCATGTGAAATGAGCCGTGCTCCAGTTCTCACACGCCGGGTTGAGAGTTTGCTGTACATGTAGATTTTAACTCATTTATGCTTCTGCATTACGTTATTGCAAATTCTGAATTACAATAAAATTAACAGTTACATTCAGTCTGAAATTATCATGGATCTTGTTAAAAAAATAATCTTTACAGTGTGGCAAAAACTCTTGCTATAATACATAATGAACTAATGTCAAAAATTTAAGAAAATATTATATAAAAAGGAATCAGAGTCTCTCAGTGAGCAGAGTGAAACCATACTGCTGTTTAAGATTATTTATATAGAGAAAAAGAGAGAGAGTGTGCATTACAACAGATGAATGAGTGTGAACCTGCATATGAAGAGTCAAATTTAACTGTCCACTGTAAACACTCACACGCACACAAGAGCTGTTTCATGATGTGCCTTGAAGAACTTAGAAATAAGACCAGGGGGTTAGTGGTGGCCTTGAAGCTCCAAAAATAGACACAAACACACTGGGGTTATTGTTTTAGAAATAGAGAGGGGAGGGGGCAAAGAGAGAGAAAGAGCAAATGAAAGGATGAAACACAAAGTTAAGGGGTTTCACACTTTTTCGCTGTAACTTTCTTCTTTCACACTCCAGTACTTCTCCAAACAGTTACAGCTCTTTCCAGGAACCAAGAGAGAGAAAGAGAGAAAAGGGTGGAGAGGTATGCAATGAAAAAAAACAAACATTTGCATAATTTCTCTTTTTGAATTCCTGACACAAAATGACAAGCACTTAGTGTGTGTGTGAAGAAAACAATTGCTTCCTCAGAAAGCTCACAACAAAAACACACTGTAGTAAACGATAGTTGACCCAAAAATAAAAATTCTGTCATCATTTACCCATTCTCATGTCATTCCAAACCTGTATGACCTACTTTCTCTCATGGAACATAAATGAAAACTTGTGGAAGAACCTCCAAACCACTCTTTTCCGTACAATGAAAACATACTGTGATCAGGCACTGCCAAACTCAAAAGAAAATGACAAAGTCACATAAATATTATTACTGCTCAGAGCATGCTTGTGTAAAATTGTTAGTGGACCCAATATCCTCCCCTGCAGAACCCCTTTTTGCAAGGTCACATATTCTTCAAAATATTCATTTTCTCCAACGAAGAGATTAAGTAATATGGGTTTGTAAAAACATTAGGGTGAGTAAAAGGTGACAGAACTTTTTGGGTGGAATAGCTAAGCATGTCTTTCTTCACACGCATCTCTTTACGCATTGTGAGTGTTGAGTATGTGCAAAATAATAGTACTCAGAGGATAGATGGAGCATCCCGCGTCCCAGAGCTCGGAGTATATTTGTCTTCTCATCCTCCGCTCATTACCCTTCTATCTCTCCTTTCCATCTCTCTCTGTGAACATCACTTATTCACTCAGTCCCTAGACAAGAGCCACTCATCCCCTATCACTCTCTCTCTCTAATTTAAATTACCATCTCAAACTTCTCACACTACTGCAGTCAAACACTTCATTCTATTTCCACTCTTTCCTTTTCACAGACTCACACACACACACACAAACAAACACTATAGCTATATTAAGAGAAGACCCCCTCACAGACTCACTGGTTTTCCCAAGATGATATTTACTTCATCCTACCCATAAACCCAAAATGAAAGAGATAGTTCAGACAAAATTGTTGTTTGAAACTTTTACTTTTGAGCGAATTATCCCTTAGATGTAAAGCTAAGCATGATTTGTGAATCTTTCAAATAGTAAAGGACACTTTAAATGCCATTACATGTCAGTTCTTGGCATGTTTCACTCTATTTGCAAGGACAAAATTTGACCCTCACAAGTATAGTCACACACATACACAGCCTCTCTCCAGTTAATGTTAATGTTCCAACAGGTAGGTGCGAAAATGAGAGTTCAGCCCACCCACCTTAACACATTAATGATCAGAGCGTGTGAGTGTTTGTGTAAGATTGTTAGCAGACCCAGTACCCGCCCCTGGTGAACCCTTTTTCTCAAGGTCACTTCTGATTTACCCCAGTTGTGTCAAACAGCACAAACACGTTGCAGGTAAGATATATCAGCCAAGTGATGCAACCGTCTGACGTATCATTGACTGACAGGTTATATCACCCCTATGTCACTGAGTATTTTAGTGCTGTGGTTGAACGCCTGTACAGCAGGAGCAGTAGGGTTAAACGCACTAGAGAGTTACAATAAAGTGTGCTTGCGTACGCGTGAATGTGTGCGCATGTGAACGTGTGACTGGGTGTTTCCTGGAATGTGTCACCATTGCGGTACAGGAAGTTAGCAACTGTTCTGCACCACAACAACATCTCTGCTTCCTGTATATGTGCGTATATGCGAGTGTGTGTGTGAAGGACAGATTTTGACTCAGAGCATCTGTACTATAACATTTGTCACTTTCCTCTCATTTGAATCAGATCTGATGGGAGTCGCAAACTTTCAACGAGAGTCACGCCAACCGACACACAAACATTTCGCAGCACGGAGTGATAAAGATAATAAAGAAAAACAAGCAACAGGCACAGTGTGTGTCGGTGTGTATGCGAGCGTGCGTCAGTGCTGACTCAGTGCGTGAGCGTGTTTGTAATTCAGCCTTCACAACGCAAACAATCTCTCTCCTCCATTCCCTTGCCTTCTCCATCCTCTCTCTCCCTCTCTCTCTTGGACACCGTCTCCTAGCAACCAGACACTTCAGGCCTAAAAATAAACCCCTAGAAATGAAGGTATGCGTACACATACATATATAATATAGTCTTTCATTTGAATCGTTTCACATCACTTGTATTTCTTTCTGGTAGTTCCTTATAACTGCCAAGTAACTTTATTTACTCACCCAAGCCAATTTTTACTCTTTTTTTTGCACATTTCATAACCTGTCAATGACACATCAGATGGCTGCATCACTTGGCTGATATATATTACCTGCAATGTGTTTGTGCTGTTTGACACAATTGGGGTAAATCAGAAGTTACCTTGAGAAAAGGGGTTCACCAGTGGCAAGTACTGGGTCCGCTAACAATCTTACACAAACACTCACACACTCTGATCAGTAATGTGTTACGGTGGGAGGGCTGAACTCTCATGCAGACATGTTTTTAATCAAATATTTATTACAAAAACATTTCATGAACCAGGACAAAATTTTCTTCCTTTAGAAACACACCGCACTAGCAAAGACAACTTGCATTTCAGTAACTGAGTCATATGTTGATTCAGTAACCGCTGTGAACGATTCAGTGAGTTCACTCAGTGAATGATATGTCAAACTGATTCAAACCAATAATACATGAGTTTGTGAGTCTTTCTGAATGATTCATTCAAAGAACATGCTCAAGAGAATTGGACTTCACAGTACGTTTGTTTTTTTTTTTCTTTTGTGCAGGCTGCAAGGACAATGCGATAGAAGAATTTTTTTTTTTTTTAATTCAGTCTGACTAGAATTTGATGCAATAAAATAAACATTAGTAGAGTATGATGTGGTGTATAAACAGTGGCCCCAAAAGGTATTTGGACATTCAAAATCACACTTAAAATAGTTTTCAATGGTTGGCTAAATGCAAAAACATCATTCAGCTGTAATAAACACACATCGTGTCCTGTTAAATTGGTCGTTGAAATGGTTAACAGTAACATCGTCAACACCTCTGTACGAGTGTACACACAAACGCCGACCCCCTCCCGTCAGAGCACAGCGCTTTTATCACCTTCCTCATCTTTGTTTGTGTACGGCAGTCTGACTTGCGTCTGTGTGACGTGTAACCGGCCAAAAATACTCCCTCTTCTTTATCTCCATCACCCCATTCCTCACCCCTCCTTCCTTCACCTCCATCAGTCCTGCTCTCCCTCTCTTCCTGCTATTCTTCTACCTCTCTAATTTTAGATAGTGGGGGGAAAAGACCGCTGCACATCTGCGAACAATCTGAGAGAGAGAAAGGGCGAGAGAGGGATACGAGTGTTTCTATCCAAGTAACACAGTTGTAACACTTGGAGTTGGTGAGAAACTTCTGTAAGAGGTACGAGAGTGTGTGTATGTGTTTGTCCAGGGTCCAAAATGTCCTTGTTGTTGTTTCATCTGTTAATAGCGGGTGAACTGAGAAAGTTTGCTGGACAATTAGGATTAGGAATTTTATTTTATTTTTTTAATCACTACAAAATAAACACATATCTATAAATATAATATCTATAATTTATATATAGTGAATACAAATGGATTTTTAAAGTAATATACTATAGTATATACTTAGTATATTCACTATATATAATCTACATAATTTTTAGAATCTATATAAAAATTAATTAATATAAGAATACACACACACACACTTGTTTGTTTCTGCGAATTGTGGGGACTTTCCATAGACTTACTTTTATACTGACCAAATGATGTTTTCTATCCCCCTAACCCTAAACCTACCCCTTACAGAAAACCTGTTTGCATTGTTACACTTTCAGATAAACATCATTTACTATTTTTAATCATTTTTTCCCTCGTGTCAAAAATGTCAGGTTTTACTATCCTTGTGGGGACATTTGGTCCCCACAATGTAGCATAAACAAGAACACACACACACACACACACATATATAATATAGTCTTCCATTTGAATAATTTCACATCACTTGCATTTCTTTATAACTGGTAGTTTCTTACAACTGGCAAGTAGCTTTATTTACTCACCCAAGCCAATTTTTACTCACATTTGGCACTTCCAAGCGTTCATTTTGGACCCTGTGTGTGTGTTTGTGGGAGAAAGGTGACAGAGGACAGGACACAGCGTGTGTGTGTGTGTCCAATGGTAAACATGTACAAGACTGGGAGACATGCAGAGATGCCGCCTGTCACCATCATACACACACACACACACACACACACACACACACAGGCAGACGTGTCTCTATGTGATGGTGGTGTGGTGGTGAGCAGCAGGACGGCTGTGCTCTGTATCTGAGAGATGCTTAAATGGATCTGCTCAAGCTGATTAAAGTCCTGCTGCTCGTCATTACATAATACTCACCTCACTCACACCACAGGAGACCTGGATTACAGCCGCTGCCGTGTGTGTCTGATCACATTGTATTAGTGCAGTGTTTCTTCAGCCTGTCTCAATATTCAGTGTTTATCTTCAGCTGTGCGTGTGTGGATCCGTGTTGTCCATGTATTGAGAAACACACACATGCACACACACAGCAGGGAGAGATCTCATTAATGGCGGGAATGATTGAATTATCAGGGCAGAGTGTTTTGGGTCCAGATCTCACCACAGCCATCCATCTTCCTCTCATCCTGTTGTTTGTCTTTCGCTCACAATCACTATTGGTCTCTCTGTCTCCGATCACATACCCTTGTGTCACTCTCTCCATCACCTAACTTCAGTCCCATTCTCTCACTCTCTGTCTGTCCCTCACTGTCCCACATCTCTTTCTCCACCCCAGTTTCCCTGTCTATAGTAACAGTAATAATCCTCATCATCATGCAACAAAATGTACATAAAATTAAAATGAGGTGCAATAATTTTAATTATTTTAATAATACATAATAAAATTAATTAAAACAAAAAGAAAAAAGAAAAGAAACAAAAAATAAAGACAAAAACAAATAAAAATAATAATAAAATGAAACAAAAAACAAATGGAATGAAAAAACAAAACAAAACACAAAATGCAAAACACAACAAAACAAAACAAAAAACAAAAAAACAAAATGAAACCAGATGAAACTAAACAAATCAAAACAAACAAAAAGAATATGTCTTTGTCCGTTCCCCCATTTCTCCCTCGGTTTCTGTCTCTATCTCTGTCCCAGTCCCAGTCCCCCTGTCTCTCACTCTGTCTCTCTGCCTCCAGGGACAGATTACCCTCCTCAGCTAGAGCAAGTAAAGGCCGCTGCATTATGCAAGACACTGATGATGTAACCATGCTCACTCACTCCTCTCAAACACACTGTGTCTCACCACAGCAACAAGCATCAGCTACTGGGATGTAAAGAATCAAAACAACCATCATCATCATATTGACTCCTATAGTAACAGCATCAGGCCTGTTAAACATGATTCCACTTGAAACACACGTAACACTCACCTCTGACAAAGTCAATGACCCTCAATCAACCAGTGTGTTTTTAAAGCAAATTAACTGCAACATGAATTGCCGTGTGGTTCTTAACACTACTGTTCTGTAATGTATCAGTTCCTAAAATAGTGAGGTTAAAGGCTAAGTCACAGATGAGACTACAATAATGCAACTTTCAACTCAAGCAAACAAAGTTTATTGGAAATTCATACATATGAGTGTCTCATTATCAAATAAACTAAATCACAGTGCTAACCTACTGACCATTTTATCAACAAGGGAGAGACAGACTGGTCAGTTTTCTAACTTCTTGATTTTTGATGGCGTATTATGTAATGGGGAAATGAGTATACACGCACACACACACACACACACACAGTGCAGTCCACTGGACAGAGATAAGAAGCTAAATTGTCTAATCAAATCACTTTATTGTCACTAAACCATGTACATGAGAGAATCTACAATACACATATTACACAATGCATGTATAAAGATGTATAAGTATTCGAACATCTGCACACACATGCCAGTCAGACACCCACACCCACTCACACACACACAATATGGCATGGAAAATAGTAGGACCATACTCCACCCAGGGGAGTCCCATCCAAAAACACATCTATCCTAACAGTGCTTCATCCATGCAGCTTCACACACACACACACACACACACACACACACACAGAGGCAGCTGGCATTGAGTTACAGTACCAGTGGCAGAGACAATGGAAGTGCACATTTCTCAGAACACACACCTTGCCGAGTCATCCATCCAAACGTGCGCACACACACACACACACACACACACACACACACACGAAACACCACAGACATCTTCAACGAAGTGCTACAAATGGTTCTACAATCCTTCTATCAATTGTTACACACACGCACAGCAACACAAATACAAGGTTGCAAACTGAACCCCTGATAACACAGAAATAACACACAGTCTCTGAGCAGCAGGCCAGGGTAAACCTAATAACTCTCACCACACATCAGCACAAAATGGCTGCTCAGTCAAGCTGGTTTCAGGTGGTCTGTGAAATAATCGTGGCACACAATATTTTCAGATCCTCCAAATTAGTTTAGTGCGTATATTCAATTCCCCCAGTGCCAAGATTTCCTTCTTTCACAATTTCCTACAAGTGATCAATAAAGTACTTATCAGGTCTTATCTTAAATGCCAAAGGTGGAGACCTGTTGTACGTTTAAAGGTGAAGTATGTATTTTCTACAACACTAAAAAATCTCAAATGTTTAAATTTCAGTTACAATATGTCTGTTAACACAATATGTATATGTACAATATGTACAGTGTTTCTGTTAACATACTGTTGACATTGTTATAGACTACTGTTCAAACGTTTGGGGTAGGTAAGCATTTTTTAATGGTTTTGAAAAAAGACTCTTAGTCTCACCAAGGAATTTACTTGTTCCAAAATACAGTAAAACAGCAATATTGTGAAATATTATTAGTTTTTTTTTTTTTTTTTAATTTTAAAACGTAATTTATTCATGTGATGTCAAAGCTGAATTTTCAGCATCATTACTCACATCACATGATCACATGATCCTTCAGAAATCATTCTAATATGCTGATTTGGTGCTTATTATCAGTGATGAAAACAGTTGCTGCCTAATATTTTTGACACATTTTTTTGGATTCTTTTATTAATATAAAGTTCATAAGAACAGCATTTAATTGAAACAAACAAACAAAAAAAAAGTAAAAAAAAAAAAAAATGAATGCACCTTTGCTGGGGGAAAAAAAACTTAATGACCTCAAACTTTTGAACAGTAGTGTATTATAATTATAATAGACATACTGTATTATCTACCTGTCTATATATTCTGTATATGACATGATACTATTTTTTGTCTAGATGTATTAAAACACAATATAAATACAATTCATAGTTTGGAATAATCTTTCATTATTATTTCTTAGAAAAGCAGTTTTGATAAAATTTTGATAATATTTGAAAACTTCAAACCATCAAATTAAAGTCATGTGGTGCAACCAACATTCAGAATATGATATCATAAGGAAGACTATTGCAGACCCTCATGACTGTGTGTCAAGTTCAATAACTCTTAAAATATCAGATAATTTTTTATGAAAAGGTAAAGTTACTACAGAGTGTAAAATGTCACGTGGTGCAACCCCCCAAAAATGTTTTTTTTGTTTGTTTTTTTTGTATTTATATTTTTACATTCAATTAATAATAATAATAATAATAATAATAAATTAAAAAAGACTTTAAGAATTTTTTTTTTTTAATTATGGTTGAGATGTGTGCATCTTAAGGTTTTTTCAGATACAGTTCTGTCCCAAGCTTTCACTTCTATGTTGAACCTGACTCATGGCTTACTAATAATTGTCTCTGCATATTAAACTTGGGCAGAAGAAACTATTATAACAGAAATGCCACTTTATCTACAAACCCCTTTAAGCTACAAAGTGCTCAGCTGAGAAAGTGTGAGACAGGGCAGCCGTTCCTCTAACAGACTGAAAGCTAAAGCTAAAAGCCTTGCTGTGACTGCTGTACTGAGGGCCTCTCGGTCTCTGTCCCGATCCGTTATAAACCCTAATCCCCTAAAACAACAATCACACACTGTTATGCAGGCAAGCCCTGAGCTGCCCTGCACTGCCTTACACTGCTTTAGAGAGAGAATAATCGAGTGTGTCCCTTAAAATCTGGCCCACATGCATGTGTGAGCATTGCATAATCAGCCAAACCATGTCTGAGGCTAAATATGGTACAGTTAAAACAATTATGAGGCAAGCACTTTGGCCAGAGATCACAAGCAGCTTATAGCTGATGTCATCTACAGCCCAGAATATCAACATCACCCAAAGCCACAAAAATAAGCATGTGAAAATGCAAAAAGAGGATGGGATGTTTTAAAAGAATGACACCAAGAGAATATAACAATGAATGAAAAGACTAATAATAGAGCTAATGGACGCCTGACTTTCTAGCGAAGAAACGTGTGCAAACATGCCATTAACATTTGATGCTGAGAGTTGCCTAAATACAGCAGCTCTCAGACCAGTCGGATATGCATTATTCAACAACACTAGACATTACGCGGCCATACGTTAAGAGAGAGCAGAACGGCGTTAAGAGCTTGAATGGTTTGTTTTCTTGCATACAATGAGAGGTCGCGTCAGAGATGTGAGAATGTATGTACAGAGTTTTCCTGAATGCTACAACCTTTAGTTGGAGATGATGACACAGCAAGTCCACCAGGCCTGAAAAGTCACTCAAATACTCACAAGCTTGTGCAACCGACACCCGGCCTAAAAACGAGAGAGGGATGGAGGGAAAAGACAGAGAAAGAGAGAGTGATGGAAGATGAGATGCCACTGGGGTATTCCAGCATGGATTAGTGACAGAGAGGTTATGTGTGTGTGTGTAAGAGGAGTGGAGGGATGGAGGTGTAATCGATGGTTTAAAAGGTTTTCAGTCACACCAACACACACACATACACTATTCTCCCTATGAAATACAAAACTCATCTGAACACACACACATATAGAGTACATGTCAAGCACCAATATCATCTCATCTGACTGTGGAAGTGTCAGAGGTGTGTGATAAAACTCAAATGGCACTTTAAATCTGAAGAGTGTCATTTTTCAATGTTAAAATACTCAAAGTACTTCCTTGAAATGCCTGCGAGTGTGTGGTGCTTTTTGTTGCGCATTCAGACCCGCCCAACACAACAACAATGGCTCAACCAATAGCGTGAAGCTGGGGGCGGGACTATCTGTCTTTTCTACCAGAGAGATGAAAGAATGTTTGAGAACCTGTTTGAAAACAGTCATTGTATGTTCTATTTTTTTATTTCGTTTACACTTTAGCAAAAGAAAGGCTGGATGTAAAGTACAGCTAAAGTAAAACCAGACACATACACACATCTGTTTGTTTTTTGGACTTTGTTGACATTCATTGTTTTTAGAATAACGAGTTAAAAATATTAACAATACGAGTTAAGGCCGTTTCACACTGAGCGTGATGCGAAAAAGTGAGGCAAATCTCCGACGAATAGTGCTTTCACACCGAGCACGAAATGATTGATTGCCTTCTGCTAATTCACGCCCGCATGCTAGGTGGTGCCAACCAACAATGCATTTTTCCTCAGATATGTATCTCGTATATGGATTTAACATCATCATAAACATCCTTTGCTGTTATAAAAATACCATGAGCTGCATACAAAACACATACAGAACATATATCATATGTCTATTTGCTTTCAAATTTCATGTGTAGAAAAACGTTTCACTTGAACTTTTTAATACGGAAGATCGCAGTCTGACTCATAACACTCGCGCACCTGGAAGAAAATGGACAGTACTCTCCAGATCACATAATTCAGTGGAGAATTAATAGAAATGATATTAAGAACATGTGAGCATAAATCTGTTCTCAGATACCAATGATAACAAGAACTCGGCATCAACTCTGTTCTCTATCAGAATGCTCTTCTTCGGTGTTTGTTTACACTGGTTTTCGAAACAGTGCCACCACTCTTGCCTTTTTGTGCAACAACAGATGCTCTGGGCACGTGATCTAAACTCAAATCTCATTGGACGGCCCAATTCATTGTGGAAAGACTTTTTTTTCGTGCCGCGAATGATCGTGCCTAGTGTGAATAGATCCATAGATCTATAGGGATCTATTGTTTCGATTCAAAACGTCATCGCGCCAAAACTTTCACACTGAATTTTCGCATTCTGTGTGAAAAGGCTTTTAATGATATTTTCTGTCTAAATGTGTAAATTAAAAAACATTAAATGTTATAATATGAATACAACTATTTTTGCTATTCTGTTTGGTGCAGTGACACACAAATTAGCTACTTCAACTACATAAAAGATAAAACACTGAACTTTTGCAATGCTTCAGATTCAAACTGAAAGACAACTTTTCAACTGAAAGAAAACGTAATACATCAACTTTTTCAGCAATTTCATCTTTTAGATAGCTATACTTTCTATGCTTAAATATTTAAAATTAAAAAGTATTAATATTATTATTTCCACTATTCATTATTTGGTGTAGTTACACATAATTTACACACTTCATGTTTCACATTCAGACCTGGCAACTTGTATCTGCACAGTTATGTTATTTAATATAGTCATATTGAAGGCTTGTTGGGTTGAAATCCAGTTGGCCTTCCATGAACGTGTAACAGAATATCGCAACTCAAACAAAGTGTCTACACAACAAGCGGGCAGCACGTGAGGGAAGGACGTCCTCTCTTCACAGCTCGGAAAATATTTTCCACCTGTCTTCCATCCTGGCCTTTATATGATTAACAGTACTTAGTGCACAGGTGCACATGCACACACTCGCCTGCTCATATCCAATACATTACACACACACACACACACACACACACACACATGTTTACGTAGCTATCCAAATGAGGACATTCCATAGGCGTAATGGTTTTTATACTGTACAAACCATATTTTCTATGGCCCTACACCAACCCTACACCTAACCCTACCCCTTACAGGAAACTTTCTGCATTTTTACAATTTCAAAAAAACTTTGTTTAGTTTATTTTTAAACCCGTTTTACAAATGAGGACCTCCCCAAAGGGAGGTTTTTGGAGATTTTGTCAGGTTTACCTCACTTTTGGGTACAAATTTGTCCCTAAAATATGGTTAAGTAGGTACACACACACACACACACACACACACACACACACAGACCTTCCCTTCACTAAACACATACACACCCTAACTGATGAATTAGAAAGTGAGTGCCGTAAATGCTGGTGACAAACTAGTTCAAAGTTCAGAATAAACTCCAGCAAGCTCTTGAACAGGTTTCAGCACATGAAGAGAAGGACAGAGGGAAAACGAGACAGAGAGAGAGAGAGAGAGAGAGAGAGAGAGAGAGAGCGAAC
>JAFVLL020002358.1:0-15420 GCA_021397915.2 Tor tambroides | reverse complement strand
TAAATGATAATAGGGAAGTAGACTAGTCTAAAAACCTGAAAATGCAGTGCTTGAATGCCCTTGCTGATCGCGGAGCATCGGTACGTTTGAGGTGTGATACTAATAAGTCGCATGGCTGCATCAGCAGCAGTAGCGCTGAGGTCATGTGACCGTGACAGGAGCACGCGTCTAGCACATGTCACATGAGCTCCGTGCTGTTCGCTGTGTGCCGCACAGATGTTTTGAGAGTAGAGATCAATGAATGATCACCTCATGGCCATGTTTGTTTTTGGAGCACGCATTGCATTTGCTGTGCTTTCCAAAAACCCAAAACTGATTGAAGCTTTCAAAGCATCCCCTCTTCTAGTTTTCTTCTAAAGCAGGCCTGAAGGACTTTAAGTCATGTGTGAATGTCGTTGCATTAGATAAGAAAATAGCAAACCAAGAAATAGAGCACAAAAATACTTTTCTTAGGTTTGACGCCTGCTCTAAAACTTTCTAATGCAGTAACATTCTGAAACCAAGTGTCATCTAAGTCCAGTACTTTGAGGACACTGAAAACCTGGCCACCCTTCCACTTTAAACTATAGTAGTCAACATTTGAAGTGGATCAGAACCTTTCATCAAAGCTGTCCTAAAACAAAAACAATACCTGTTCTTGCCAAAGTCTAGCAACTTTGAACTTTTTTGATCCAATTCAAATGTTGACTACTGTAGATTAGTATTTTTAGCTCTGTTTGTGTCTTAACAAACAGGACTTCCTTTACATGTTGTTTTCCTTGGGAAGGTATTGCAACAGTGATATTGATTGAAACGGTGGCACAGAGAGCAGTGTATAATGTTGAAACCATGGCTGGTTTTGCAGAGAGAGTCAGGCTCCTGAAACTGGTAGCATGTAGTGCTTATTGTAGTTTGTGGACATTAGGGGATGATAAACACTGCGAAGAGAAATCATGAGTGGAGATTTACATGTTCCACAGCTGATTAAACTCTCACTGTTCTGCTAGAAACTAGCAAAATGAACAGATAAGGGCAGGTTTCTTTATGAATGAATCACTGTTGCATCTATAACATCTGAGAGCAGGTTTATTCTCTCCTGAAGAGGTGTGGGCAGTAAAGTCGCCTGAGAACTGACACAGATCTATGTTGAAACCAGTGTCCTTTCCTCCAACGCACCAGGAACTGTCATGCATGAGGACGGGCAGTCTTCGTTTAGGGGTTTCAGGGGTGTTGCATGTTGGTGCATTTCTAACATCATCTGACTTTAACGTTTTTGAAGGTAATATTACTCGAGAGATATACTGTACTTGAAAGATATGACTGTTTAAGTCAATCTCTTTTCTTTTTGTATGTTTTAGTTGGCAGTATAGTTTAACTTGCTGTGGTCATGTTGACAGTGTAACAATTTTTTTTTCTTTCTTTTGAGCACAATAAGTGTCTTCAAAATGTCAAAGTCACCATGGAATCAAAACTGACAGTGGACTCTTTTCATCATATTTTAGTGAACTTCTATGGTGGTGAACGAAAACTACAGCAAATATAAATTTTGTGTTCTCATTTGCTCCAACAGCAGAAGGGAAATAAAACAATAGTGTTTCTATGACCAAAAGAGGAAAGAATATTGAGATTTATTTAGTTGGTCAGAAGATGTCAAATTTGCCCTTATCGGCCAGCCGCAATCTGCGACAGTCTGTGCACTGTACGCACAATTTAATTTTTGTCATTATACAGCGTCTTGTTTTTCTTGCGAGCTGTGAAGCTCAAACGAACTGTCTATATTCCTGGTACAAAGCATTTGAAATTGTTGGTTCTTTAAAATATATGATGGTTAACCATTGTCCATTCTGATGAAACTTCCCTTTGTTATGGACATTGCGATCTTTGATACTGTCGCTACGTTTACCTGAATGCAGTTGTGACTTCAGCTGTTCGTTCGTACAGATATGTATTCAAACAGTGTTTAGTTCTTTCATACAGATGTGTATTGAACTTCAGCTTGCTGAATTAAGAAAACATTTCAAAGCAAATGCTGTTGTCAATCCCAAACAGTAACTGTGAATGCAGCACGGACATTTGTAGATGCCTTTCAATACTTGGCACTTTTTTTTCATGTTGGGATTTTTATTTTTATTTTTTTTTTCGTAAAGTAATGAGAATTTTAAAATAAAATGTTGAAAGATTAATGGCAGAAGTTATGGTTATTATTTTTTGGTAGGTTAACTAAGACTGCTGGTAAGGATTAATTGGCCAAAATAAATATTCAGTGAAAAAAATAAAAAAATAAATAATCAAGATTAATCGATCATAAAAATAATTGTTTGCCTAGTATACTTTGTTAGGTGTGCCTTCATAATCTTTGACGTGCCCCTCCCACTTGATATGATGTCATGGGCAATAAGTTTGCCAGATGACGAGTTTCAATCCAGCAATTAGCACAGCAACACAGTCTATAATTCAGTTAAACCCCGTCTTTTATTTGCTGCATTACTTCACAGAAGTCACAGTAGAAAAGACCATTGCTGTTTCCATTTTGTGTTGATGTCATAGCACCCCTTGAGTGATGTGTGCTTGCATTACTGAACACAGTAACATGTTAAATTAAGTTTACATGAAGAGAAGGGTTTGCATTCATTTTCTGGTCCTTACAAGAAAAGCTTTAAAATCTTGGTTGAAATGTATCAGTTGTTGGAGTATTTTACAGTGTGGTTGCCAAGAATTGTTGAAATAAGTTGACTAGAGTCACAAAGATACATTTTATTAACCATTCATTTGATTCAGGTTAATCATAAACTGAACCAATAAAATGAACACTTTTTATGGTAGTTTTACATTCCAACCCATGTGACAGAGTTTTACCTAAACATCAGATATTTAATAACCACCATTGATTCTTCTACTGTTGAGTCCTCCCAACACTCATCTAGTTTTGTTCAGTCATTCACCTTTGGTATGGTGTAGTTTTTGTTGTGGGATGCTGAGTAATGAGGAAATGTTGCTACATGCTCATATTAGCTTAGATTTCGTCATTTTGAGGCTGTGGCGTTCTCAGCAAATCTCTTGACTCGCACATCTGTCTGTTCCCGGCCCACATGAGCACAGTGTAGGTTGCAGCAACTGTTCTGTGAATGTGGATCTCAAGAGTAGAACAAACTTGCTTTTTTTTTTCTGTACATTTTCTTGAGGGGAGATATATGATGAGGGGAATCAGAATGCACACACAGGCTAAGTCTTATTGATCAGGTTTTTTTTTGTTTTTTTTAAACTTCTTCATTCTTGACTTGTAGGACAGTGAAACAGCATTAAACGGTAGTCCGTCCACAAAATAAATGTTACTTGTTCTCATGTTGTTTCAAACTAAATGGAGCTCATCAAATATGGTAAACAGGATCTCAGTGTGCTTGTTTGACATGGGAAAGCCAATGAGGTTCTTGAGCTGCGCAAGCACGATTGAGCCCCCGTTTACCAAATATGATGTACTGTGTATGTGTGAATAAAAGCCTAAATTACATCTGTTTATCGTATAAAGTGGGCTCTCTCTTTAGAAGATTGTCAAATGAAAATTTTCAGCTTTTTTTTTTTTTTTTTTTAAGCTGTTTTTGTAAGCTTTGTGTGTTTTTGACATAAGCGTGGGAGTATTTGACAGTTTAAGCGCAATAAGACACGAAAGATAACTTTCGTACTCACATGGCTTGTGACAGCTGCTTTCTGTGCGCATGCTTAGGATGTTTAAACTGATATGTCTTTAAAACGCATGCAAATAAGCTTTCTTGATGACTAAGAACGTAGGCACGATAGGCATGTTTTGTTTTGGCAGAGTATCGGAGGCAGGAGCTGTAAAGGCACAGCCCTATTCTGGAAAAGGTGGCGGGGAACAGCAGCTCATTTGCATTTAAAGATACATGCATGAAAACGGCATGCTTTTGCTTCCATTTAAAATACCTGAGACTTATATTATGTCTTGTAAAAAGGGGCATAATAGGTCCCCATTAAGCATCAAAGCTTTTATGAATGGACTTTTAATAGAGGGACAGAAATCTGTTGTCATTTAGAATATCTTTATTTTTGTTTTGAAGATTAGCGAGAGTCTTAAGGGTTTGGAACATTATCAGTGAGTAAATGATGAGAGAATTTTCTTTATTGGGTGGAGTATATCTTTAAAGACACGGCGCTCTCTCATCTGACACCTCACTCGCAACACTTATTCAAACAGGCAGAGAAGTGGGACCGACTTCTATTCATCAGTTGTCGATTTGATGTTGAATTGTGGGTGTTGCACTCAAAAGTGGAGGCATATTATGAACTTTGCAGGGGTGGGTTTAAGAGAACTAAATTAATGGAAAAGTCCGGCATACATCACCAGAAAAAAGTCTGACATTTAACTGGAAGATCCAGTAGTTTAAAAAATTGAGGTCAAATTAAGAAAGAAAAAAAATAAACATGCTTGGTTGAATGGTTCACAAAGTTGTACAGCATGCATTTCGATTAAAAAGGATCATTTTCATTTCATGCTGACTTTAACATACAGTTTTGATGTTTGTTGTGCAAATAATCTTTACTTTCAAGGAAGCTTTCCAACACTTATGACATTTAGCCTGCATTTTACATGCTGCGTGCACTCTGGTGGTGAATGATTTTATTGATTTTATAGGTTTTATAGGTGAATGATTTTTGTTTTTGATGTGCTCGCATGATTACGGAGTGCTTTTCAGCTGAAATTGATTAATCTAATTGATTAAGGTCATCGATTGTTGATTCAAGATTATTAGCTATTCACATCCCAAAACAGAGACATATAGAGACTTGAGGTTGTGCTCTTTTGGCTTGGACTACCAAGAACGTCGTCTCTTACCAAAAAAAAAAAAAAATCTAGCTATAAAATCAATTATTATGACTTGTTGGTTTTTAAGATATTAATTAAGAGAATGCATGGAATGTTATGGCATGTTTGTACTTTTAATTAAAAAAAAAAATTGTACAAAGCAGGACTATCACTTGAAAACACGTTGTTCGTGTTAACTACACAGTGAGGTCATCATTGGTAAATTTGATATGTTTTAGGCTCTAGCAGGACAGTTAGGTTAGCTCAGGTGTTGTAGAATATGTGCTAGTGTTTTATTTATCTGGCCAAGTAGGTTGTGTTTTGTGTTTGTAGCAGTCAGACTAGTTTGGACGTTGTTAGGCATAAAGGCTGTAGTTTGAAAAAGTCTGTGAGAGTTTGGCTATAGGACAGCGCTGCTGTAGTTTTGGGATGGTCATGCTGGTGTGATTATGCACAGCGTTTAGGATGACTCAGGTCTGCTCACATTCACCCCTCCCCCTGCTCGCCCACACCACTGACTCACTATTGTTCCCAGTGGCTCCTGCACAGCTGAATGTCTCTGTGTGCTTTCACACTTATGTTTCTACAGTACACCAAAGTCTCTGGAAGTGTATGTGAGCTGTCCCACTCTAATAGCCTGGTCTTACAGTTATTTTATTTATTTATTTTTTTTAAGGTCACGTAAAGGCATAACTCACCCAAAAAAAAAATCATTTACTCACCCTCAAGTGTTACAAATATATGACTTAACATGACTTTTTCCTTCGGTGGAACATGAGACACACATTCCATAGAATAAGAAAAACTTAATTTGCATGAATTGTAATGGAAGAAAGAATCATATGCGTTTGTAAGGGTGTGAGGGGTAAATGATGTTTGTTTGTTTTTGGGTTTTTTTTTTTTTTTTTTTGGGTCAGCTACCAGTTTAAGCTCAGATCTTGTGATGTTGATGTAGCTTCCTATGGATGAGCTGCTGGTTTAAGTTAGCTCGTGCTGTAAGATTGAGTCTTGAACACAAAGCTTTGTGCTTTGTGTGAACTGTAGTGCATCTCGTTGTTTTTCTCTTCCTCGCAGTATGACTCAACATAACTCACTGCTCTTGTTCAGCACTTGGTCTGCAGCTGGCCTTTCACAGCTACTGACCAGGGTTAACCAGGGCTCAGGGCAGAAATGCCATCGACGCTGACAAAAAACGGTGTGGTGGGTCAAAATTGCCCCCTTTGTGAATTCCTGAATGTTGTTTGTTTGTTTTTGTTCTTTTAAATTACATGATCAGATCTAGCATTTAAACTATATTTTACAGTAGTGTTGGGTCATACGTTCAATTGTCATATCGTCCTGTCGTCAGCCTGTAAGATCGCAGATACATGATATTATTGTGATCATTTAATTATTTAGTTTCATTGCTGGAAAGTGAACCAACACCAACATAAGGCTAAAAGCAGTCTAATGTTTTAATGACTGAATTTGTATTTAACATGAAAACAATTTAATAGAAACATTGTAAGTTACTAATTATAACGCTAATGATTACATTTCCTCAGTTATTTAAACAGCAGCTACAGAAAACGAGCAAAGAACATTTACATTACCAAAGAACATCATCACTGAGTTTATGCACTTTAAAAACACTCCCGTTATTATCAGTGAAGCTGTCTACACTGTATGATGAATAAATCTTTTACTTATATCGCACATCTGCACTTTGTTTATGATGAGAGAATTCATGAGCACTGAATGACAAAACTGCTGTTTCAGCAATAACTCATCTGAAAGCCTCTGCCATTGCGTTCAGAAACTCAAGGGAATCGTGTGTGATTGGTTATAACACACAACAAATAAGCCCTAATATTAATAAGATAGTATTACTAGCCTGATGATAATGATGATAATTGTGTTACGACCTCTAGGGGTTAGCCGTAACAGAAAAAGGAAACGTAGATCACACCAGAGAGATGCCAAATAAAGAATTTTATTTATGCACAAACCTATTTTACAATATATTAAAATGGAAAAGTTATTTTAATTGTAATATTTCACAGTATTACTGTTTTTACTGTGTTTTTTGATCAAATAAATGCAGCCTTGGTGAGCATAAGAGGCTTCTTTGAAAACCCTAAAACAAATCTTACTGACCCCAAACCTGCATCATTTACTGCTACTTTTGTATTTGATGTTGATAAAACTTTATAGTTAACAGCCATATTATGAATTTAGATCGAAAAATTAATTAATTTATTTAGTTGTCTTGGACAAACTGTTTTTTTTTTTTTTTATGCCCTTATCAAGGTATAAAAAAAAAAAAAAAAATGCCCCTAAAAATTTTAATGGGTAATTACTCCTGATACTCCTACCCACTGATTAAACACTAGAGATAATCCATATTGTCCAGCAGTTCATTTGTAAATTAAATGTAATCCATAATTGTTTTTAAAAGTACATTTTTAAGTTGTGGCTTGCTCTTTTGCTAGCATGATGCTAGGTGTTTGCATGCAGTTATCGGGTATTGCTGTGCAGTTTCTGTTGTATTCTGCATGGTTACTAGGACATTGCTTACAAGCTAAAATTAAAAGAAGCCCACCCCCATATCTCTGATATTCTGGTCTGTAGATATTGCTTATCAAGGCCATTTAATAAAGTAACAGGGCATCTAAAAAGCTGCACGATTTGAGGTTTCATTCATGTGTGTGGCACAGTTACATACTGAAGTTTAGTGCTTGTTGTTAGTACTGCTTTGTCTTGGCCAAGAGCACTAATAAATGAACAGCTGGTTTGAATTGCACGTACAGATTTTTGGCTGCTCTCAACCATTAAAGGACTAATTACTAGCTTCACTAAAGGACGTTAAACACTTGTTGGACTTTGCCCCTCGTTTGTGAAGTAGCTGTAACCACAAAACTGAGTGAAGTGACCCGAGTCTTTGCTCTAATATTGATCGCTGCGCTCAAACGGTGCTCTCTGCCCTCGGGCCAAAAACGCTGCTCCCCGCCCATGCGGTCGGGGGTTGTCCATTGTAGCAGGCAGGGCATCAAAGGCGAGCTGAGCCTGAGCTGTGCATGGGCAGGAATTTGGCACACTCCCGCTCCCCTCCGCGGTCCGTGTACTGACTCTTTTGTTGTGGGATACACGTTCATACACACGGTAATTAGACTCATGCGGAGGAGGTGCTTCTGAGCGGGGGAGGCACGAAGATGGAGGGAAAGTAAGAGTGCAAGAGATTAAGAGACGCACGTCAGGGAAAAAAATTGCTTTGGGAAGAGTTTTGGCATGTTTGAAAGAAAGGACATTTTCGTGGGTGTGCCGCCAAAGTGAGGTCGTCTCGGAAAAGTGACTGTAGCTGATACAGAGAGACCAGTTTTTCAGGTTCAGAAACTCTGCAGTGTGCTGCTGCGGTTGGGAGGGGGAGTTTAATTCAGACGGGCCGCATGCCTTCACTCACAGCCAGACCGTAGGTCGGCACACAACGGCTCAAGTCTGTTTAAAAACTGCATCTTTTTGTTTTCAAACCTCATTTTGTTCCTATTAAACGGCACACGCTTTGAAAAAAATATTTTGGTTTCCCATCATGCACCAGCCCTCCAAATCTCAGTTTCTGGGACAAAAAGAAGGGGAGTTTCAGTTAATGTGACATGGTATTTGTTTGCCCACTGTGGCCATACATTTGTGGTTAATATTGTTTTAAATTGGGTCGTGTAAGTACACGATCACATTTAAATTTATTGAAGTGTCATGAATCCCCTGTTTTAGCACTGGTCGTTCACACCTAAGATTTGAAAGGCTCAAGAAATGGGCGTGTAAAGCTGTGGAAAAGTGGGAGTGTAGAGGGAAGGAAGAGAGGAGAAAACAATCAATAAAACTCAGACCTACAACACACTCATTATGCAGAGTAATGAATATTAAAATGTGAGTGGAGAGAAAAAATAAATAAAACTTGGTGCACTTTGGTGTCTTTTAAAAATATAGCCCTATGATAAACTTCAGAGCGTCTTCACATCGTAAAAAAAATCTGATAGGATTTGATAAACCATTCTTAAGAAATATCTTCGAATCAGCATTTAAACTTTCCTGAGTTATTGGTCTATGAAAAACAAGGAAGAACATTTGAGAGATATTTCATAATATCTTCGTCACATTTACAAGCATTACAGTCTCTGAGGAAATGCCATGTAAAGCAGGAAGAATAAAGGCATATTTACTTTTAATTTTCGGTTTACTGCATTGTCTTCTGTTTAATGCATTGCTATTATTGGCATGTATATTTAATTTGGAAAAAGATCCAATGATATGTGTGCAAACACTATGCTAGTATGTGTTTAGAGCGCTACAGTAGATGAAATATCGCTGGGCGAGATATAGATAGATATATATATATATATATATATATATCTATATAAGTCATCTCTATTTTCAAGAAAATACTAGTAGCCTAAAACTTTTGCACAGTACTGTATATCTCTGTTTGCATTTGCTTTTAAATAATGAAAAAACATGATTTTCTTTTGCCCCTATTTAAAAACAAACAACAAAAACAATTTAGATAGAACAGCTATTGTTACAAAGTAAATACTAAAGCATTTTTTAAAAAAAAGAAATCTAGACCAAGTGATCACTTACTGCTTTTTATTAAATTAACACATGTATATGTAACTGAAGTAATGCAAAACAAGTACAGAACATGTATTCTGTCAACTTTTTTTAGTGCATGCAATTGACAATTTACACTGTGCAACTGGGGGAAATAATTAAACTGGGATATATATATTTATTATTATTATTAATATTATTATTATTTTTTTACAAGTTTTTAGTTAAGAACACAAATCTGTCAACTGTCTCTGGTTTAAGAGAAGCTCTGTGTGGCATGAAACTGTTCCCACAGGCACTAAAAACCCTCTCAGATGGAGAGCTAATTGTTGGAACACAGGTATTTCTTAGCTAATTTTGCAAATTTGGGGAAATGTGCCTTATGGATGATCCACCACCATGAGCACAAATCAATAGAATGTGGATTCGTACATGGTTTATTTTACCTCATCTAGTGTACTGATTCATTATATGTATATGTGTATATATATGTATGTGTATATATATATATATATATATATATATATATATATATATATATATATATATATATATATATATATATATATATATATACATACATATACACGCGTTCGGCGCGTTCTTTTGGGAAAGTATGCTTGAATTTGAAATATTCAATATATTTGAAATATATTGAATATATATTTTCAAATTTGCCATCGTCATAATTATTGCGATATTATCGCTAATATTTGAGATATCGCCCAGCCCTAGATGAAATATGTCCACAAAAACTTGAAACACATTTGCTCCGGTCCCAATATGAACTGTTAACTGCACTGAGTGGTGTTCTATTCTTTCTGTTAAATTCAAGTTAAACGTATCTTATTTCCATACATGTTGGTAGCCAGACTCTCTGACCACATTTAAAGGGAAACAAAAACATACTGCACTGAAGAAATGGGTCAAACGTGTACATATGTCTCTGAACAACAAGATGACTAAGTTGAATCAGTGCAGCTGAAACATTTAAATTGTGTGTTGAAATATTGTCACATGCATAATACAGTGGCTTGATTGGATAAAGATTTCCTTCTCATGAATAATGTGGAGAAATGCTCAGACACTGATGACAAAGAAGCATATACTTTAGCCAGTCACAGCTTAGAGCAGACACATTTACTAGAACTTTTCTAATAACTAAATAATACTATAACGTTTCTAGTTACTATAACCTTGTATGTGTACATTTGTATGTGTACCTTGAATGTGTACATTTATTTAGTGTGTATTAACTGCATGCAGTGCATAAGCTGATCTTAAATGTTGTACATCACACCATATGCAGGCCTAAATGTTTCTAATTGAAGAGCAGTGGCCTTTCAGTTTTAAGAGCATGATTCATTCCTAAAAGTCTGCCTGTTAAAGTGAATTGTTGTAAAACAAGTTCTTAATTATCATTAATGTAGAAAAACTGCATTCTTAGTCCACACAATGTTTGTCCTTTTTAGTAATAAATATTACACGTCTTTTAACAACATGTTGATTCAAAAAGTGTGTCCAGGATTTCTGAACATGAGAGTGGGAGTTTCTCGATCTAATTCTCATAATGCAGTTACATATGAGTCATGAATAAACCAGCCCACAGCATATCAACATCATTGCTCAGTACTCGTTTTCAGCCGTTTATCTAAAATTTGATCTACATTTGCTATTGTATAAAATAAAATGGGACCGACATCTTTGCAGGTAAACACAATAAATCTTACATGTGGTTGTGGCTCTTGAAAATGGAAGGAAAATCTTATCATTCTCTGATTTGCTTGTGTTTGTAAAAATTCATTTCACACTGCAGGGCCATTTAAATGACAAAAGGTGATTTATAATTAGTCATAGCACCTAAAGTTTCCACCATAACTTATGAATCCATATAATTTTAACAAAAAGCCTGGATGTTGATTAAAGTTCATGGATGTTTTTATCAAGTTGCATAGCACGTTGTACAACTCTGTAATAAATATGAAGTAAAGACCTAAATGAACTGCTTGTTAAATGTTCATTTGTTGTATTTTCTATGTGCAGTTACAGGAGACTGTCAAGAGGAAGTTGGAGAATGCTAGTTCACCACTAGGCCGTGACCAGGTCAATGGTTTCACCGATGGCTACCCGCCCAATAAAAAAGCCTGTGTTGAGGATGCATTGGGGGGTCTTAATGGGGTCTCAAATGGCACAGTGCCGCCTCTCTCACCAGTGGAGTCCAAACATAACGTGAGTACCGACGCCATGATGGCCAATGGGAACCACAGAGTGGTCGGTGCAGAGCACAACGGGTCGGTTCTAACTGATAGCGGCGCATCACGAGGCTCAGAGTCCGATTTCCGCCTGAAAGAAATGAAGCAGGAGCCGATGGACGATATCTTGCCCTGCATACTGCCTGGAGGAGGTGCGAATGGAAACAACAGCCTCTTCCCTGACCTCAACCTCAACGATCAGGACTGGAGTGAGATTATGGAGGAGTTCAACCGCTCTGTACCCTATGAGGACATCCAGGAGCTCTTCAGTGACAGTTTTGGAGATCGCAAGGACCCTGAGCTCTCGTCCTCCGGTGCAAATCAGAGCTTGATGCCGCCAGATCTGTCCAGCGTGAAGACTGAATTTTCCCCTGCTACGGCTCTATCCGCTTTCGATCAGGACTCTTGCAACGGTTCCCCTCAGGTGAGATCCACCTCATCTGGGCCTCCGCTTCACATTAACTCCCCTGCGACGGCTTCAGCCACATCGCCAGCCCTGCCTGTGCAGCAGCAGCATCCACAACAGCAGCCCACAAGACCACTCCCAAATCACCTGCTGCCCGTCCCACCCAAAGACCTGTCCCCCGCGCAGCAGCTGCAGCAGTTAGCGGCGCGCGAACAGCAGAGGGCGATATTACAGCAGCAGCATGTGGTTCAGAAGCCGCCACAACAAAAACCGCAGCAACAGCAAGCAGCAAAATTCCACCAGCAGCCCAACCACTCAACATCTTGGCCCCAAAATGCTCCCACCCAAAGTCAAATGGGCGGAACATTTGGCCTTGAGAAGTCCACCAGTCCTTCCTTGTACCCGCAAGACTTCCCCAACCCCAAGACCCTGCTCATGCCCAATAAAGGTTCTCCCAAAGCAGGCGCTCCAGCCGGATACATGCAGCCCAGTGGACACGCCAGCATGTTAAGTCACCCAGCCGCGCCCACGGGGCCCCTCAGCCACCCGGCCAACCCAGGGGCCCAGGCTGCCATGTTGGACTACAGTAACACTAAACCCCTGTCCCATTATGAGGCTGGAGCGCCTGGTGCGCCCAGGGGCCCTCCGGCCGCACAGAACCAGAACAAACAGAACCAGGCCATCCTGAACCTGATGCGACATCCACCGATGCCGAAGCAGAGGCCGACCAGCATGAACTTCAGACCAGCACACCACCAGCATGCTCCGGTAAGACCACCCTCTCACTGCAGTCACCACATCTGTTGCTAACAAGGGGTTTAGTTCACCCAAAAATGAAAATGGTAATTTACTCGCCCTCATGTTTTTCTAAATCCAAAAGATTTTGATTAATCTTCGAAACAGATTTTATGTATGGGTGTTTGTGTATATTTGATGAACCGATTTTTAATTTAGACTTTTATTCACACACAAACACATTTTCACATATAGCACATCTTGTATGGTGAACATGGGAGCTTTTGCATGCGTTACGAGCTGCAGCAAACCTCACTGGTTCTCATGCATCACATTTGAGTCTCTATTTACTGAATTTGATGTGCTCTTTTCGTGTGTTTTGTTTTTTTTCTTTTCATATGGATTTGTTTTACATGCCTTTATGCCTTTACATTTTTATCATTCAAATTCTGGAGGGAAGTGTGTGTGTGTGTGTTAAAACAAACCAGCTCATAAGAATGTGACTGTGGTAGAGAAGTGTATGAATATTAGGAGTGACTGTTTTTAGTGTTTTAGGTTTGAGACCACAGCAGCCTCAGCATTTGGACACACAAAAATGACTGAATGTCATTGCATTGCATTGCATAAAATATCAAAGCGAGTGTCATCTTCAAACAATGATGATGATGATCTTTCTGCATCAGTGCAGTGGAAATGAGGTGCTCAAATTAGACTAAAGGGAAGAAATGATCAATGATGTTATCAGTCTGCCATCAGGGTAAAAAAAAATATTCTGGAAAGAGCTTCTGGAAATGATTTTTTTTTTCTTTTTTCTTTTTTTTTTGCGAAGTGTGAAAGTGTAAAGGTTTAAAAAAGTGATTAATCCATCTCCGAATAATCAAGGTAGTTGTTTGACAAGCAAGTTAAACAGATATTGTTGGCAGCAGGGAGTTTTTCTTTCTAGAGTTTAAGGAAATGAATATATCTACCCTCAGCATTGAACTATGTAATAAGGCATTTGGTAAGACATATCAATATAAATGAAAGTTAAAAATCTAATTAATCAAACAATGTACAGTGGAAAAGAGAGGATAAAGAAACTGCAAGTGGATATTTAAATTAAAGACGCAAATACAAATCTTCATGTTTGCATTTTATTTTATTTCTATTATTATCATAGAGATCAAAGAGGAGGATTTGATTGAAAATTATGAGCGCATGAATTTTAAAAGAATTACATTACCAGTCAAAAGTTTTTGAACAGTAAGATTTTTAATGTTTTTTTTATAAAGTCTCTTCCGCTCACCAAGCCTGGATTTATTTGATCCAAAAGTACAGCAAAAACAGTAAAAATTTAAAATATTTACTATTTTCTATTTACTTTACTTACTTTACTTTTAGTCATTTAGCAGACGCTTTTATCCAAAGCGACTTACAAATAAGAAAAAGTAACAAACTAAAAGTCAAAACTCTGTAAATACTATATAAACACACACATTTAAGAAAATAAATTAAATAATTTGAATATATTTTACAATGTAATTTATTCCTGTGATCAAAGCTAAATTTTCAGCATCGTTACTCCAGTCTTCAGTGTCACATGATCCTTCAGAAATCATTCTAATATGCTGATTTGCTGTTCGAGAAACTTTTATCATTATCAATTTAAAACAGTTGAGTTTTTTTTCAGGATTCTTTGATGAATAGAAAGAGCCAAAGATTAGCATTTATCTAAAATAAAAAGCTTTTGTAATTATACACTATACCATTCAAAAGCTTGGAGTCAGTATCATATATATTTTATTTATTTATTTTTTTTTAAGAAATTATAGAAATGAATACTTTTATTTAGCAGGGATGCTTTAAATTGAGAAGTGATGATAGACATTTTATAATATTACAAAAGATTTCTTTTTCAGATAAATGCTGTTCTTCTGAATTTTCTATTCATCAAAGAAACCTGAAAAAAAAATCTACCCAGCTGTTTTCAGCATAATAATAATAATAATAATAATAATAATAATAAGTTTTTTGAGCAGCAAGTCAGAATATTAGAATGATTTTTGAAGGATCATATGACTGGAGTAATGATGCTAAAAATTCACAGGAATAAATTACACTTTAAAATATATTCAAATAGAAAACAGTTATTTTATATAGTAAAAATATTTCAAAATTTTACTGTTTTTGCTGGACTTTGGATCAAATAAATGCAGGCTTGGTGAGCAGAAGAGACTTCCTTCAAAACATTAAAAATCTTACTGTTCAAAAGCGTTCGACCAGTAGTGTATGTGGAGGGATGAATACTTAATAATAAACACTGCAATATTCCATAAACTAAGAATAATCCATTTTGATTTTAATGGTGACTAACAGTCATGACTACATCATAGCAACATTCACGGTTGGCAGCAAATTAATGTAATACATAATATAAAAACATATTGAGAGTATTATCCAGCTCGAGGGCTTTTTTCTGTCAGCCCGTGTGTCTGGCTGTGGGCCTCATGCGCCCCGGGGTTGAACAGTTTGTCTGGGTCAGGCAGCTGGTTGCTAAGGAGCAGAGAGCAGACAGCCCCACACACACACACACACACACACACACACACACACACACACACACACACACACACACACACACACACACACACACACACACACACCGG
>JAFVLL020002357.1:0-22870 GCA_021397915.2 Tor tambroides | reverse complement strand
CGCCAGTTTCACTGGTTAAGGTTAGGGTCAGGTGTGGGGTATGTTTAGGGGTTAGCATTTTTTGTAGCATAGTGTAGGAAATTAAATTAACACTGATTGACACAACCAATAAAATCTTTAGAATCATCTGTGGGGCGGAGTTTGCGCTGAAGTTGATTGGGAGAAAAAATTGCGCATGCGTGTCATGTGCCTGTCTGTCAATGGGAGGAAGCCACGCCCTATTTTGGAGGTTCTGCCCACATTTGGAGTTAACGCCCCATTTTGGAGATCTCCGGTCTGCAGTTATACTTGGCCCATTTGGAGATCTCCAGGCTGCAGTTATACCCTTCTCTAAATCTGAGGTGTATGTTTCCATTCTTGAACACTAAGAGGAGCTTATCTCCTACAAATGTGTTCTTCTCTTACTGCAACTGGTTTATCACTGATACAATCAAGATTAACGTTACAAGCTGGGTGAATTTCACAGTGTTTGATCTATGAAGGTTTTTCTCTCTTTTCTTTCAGTTTTCTTTTAATTTATTTTGTTACAATATAGAAAGTGACGCATGAGTTGTCGTGGCCGAGTGGTTAAGGCGATGGACTAGAAATCCATTGGGGTCTCCCCGCGCAGGTTCGAATCCTGCCGACAACGAATTATTTATTCGCCGCTGAGTGTGTGCGCTTGGGTGGATTAAATGCAGTGCACAAATTTAAGGTGATCCGTACCATTTTCCCGGACACGTTCTTGCCAGGCTTTGTTTTCATGCTTTCATACTGAAGGTAATGATCGAAAAGTAGTGTGACCAATAACATGCAGGCATTGTAGACAATGGACCAATCATGGAGTGTGAGAAGGAGGGATCTTACGGTCAAGACGATGCAAATACGCGTACAGATTGGGCGTTTCTCAAAAGGAAGGCTGAATCCTCCGGAGGTCGCATTTGCAGGCTACGTCCGTCATCAAGTCTGGTTTATTTCAGTTAACTGAGCATTACATTCGCGAGTCATAAGAACATTACAACAATTTACGCTTAACTAAGAATGATGGTCAAATTTAGAACTGTTTACATTCTAAAATAAGATCTTCTTAATGACATATGCAGCCTACAAATGCTATCTCTGGAGGATGCAGCCTTCTGTTTGAGAAATGGCCATTAGGTGTGTTTGACTTAGCTGCGCGGCTCAGACCGATCAGTGTTTGACATCAAAGTACCGCGAGCTTTTTGAAAGCATAAGGAGCCGTCTGTATGGTACTCTGATGTCATACAACGATCGGTCTGCACACGCAAACAAAGCCAAAACCTAGATATTTTAGGCAATATAGAAATTTTAGCCAGGACGCGTCCGGGAAAAATGGCACACTCCGAGTATGGGTTGCCATACTTCCCTACACGTTGTGCACATGGACGTCGAGCTTCCAGTCAAGAATTTCAGATATGTATTTTGCACTGGACTTAATTATTAACTAAAAATGTTTGTATGTGTGTATTATCTTATCGTTTATCATGTCATGAACACAATCTTGTTCAAAAGAATCTCTCATGTTAATTATCTGACGTTAATAAGGACAAACTTCCACTGATTTTACATGAAACAGCTACACAGAGGCCTACATAAATTATATTACAATGAATACAGATTAATCAAACTAAAATGATATTTCAAATTAGGACTCTTTTATATGTTCCCAAGTTTGAATTTGTTACAATGTATAATATTTCTTTAAAAACTATTTTTACTTTAAAGTTTAAATCTAATGCTCGCTAGACCACTATTGAGAAATATTGTTGCAATTTAAAATAACTATTTTGTGAAGTTATGCTGCTTAATATTTTTGAGGAAACCATTATGCGGTCAGATGGTGTAACAAGGGTGATGCTAGCAAATCTTAACAGGTTGACATGCATGCAAGATCAAAAAACACTTTCATTTTCTTATAATTATGCATTTATTTTTACCATATTTGCTCAAGGACTCCCAAACTATTTGCTAAACGATTAATTTTTCCAAACCCCTCCTTTGCATGACGTTAATCTGCGGTGATTGGTCGATTTCATTTAAAGCAGTGTTTGTGAGCTTTTAACGCTCCAAAAGCAGCACCTAGTGGCAAAGAATGAATTTGCATTTTCATTCAGACCAACGCAAAAATCAAGCCTGTATCCCAATGTGCATACTATCCATCCTAAATTCTATGTGATATTAGTAAATTTCAATACTATTTAGGGCAGATAGGGTGGATAGTATGCACACTGGGACGCAGGGCTCGTTTCCCCAGGTCTGTGCCTGCAACAAGTGGGTGGGCAATATGCTAATGTTTCATGTTGACGTCAACATGAAACAGTTTGGGATTCATTTTAAAAATGACTCGTTTCAATGATTCAGAGTCGACTCTTTCTTTTGAGAGACAATAACTTTATACACGGTGCACTTTTAGATTTAAAACCTGGCAGGATGTTTTCATTCACTTCATTCACAGCTGTGTTACACACTGCATAAAAGGTCATTTTCAAAAATCCATAATAGGGGAACTTTAATAACTGCACCTTAAACTCAAACAGAGTTTAAGCTGTCATAGTGAAAATGGAAAACATCCTATTTTAAGAATTTAATAGAAAGTTGTATCCCCTTGCACATTAGGGAAAGGTAGGGCGACCAGATGTCCCGGTTTAAACAGTCTTAGGAGTTTCAGGGAGTGTCTTGGTGCAGTGTCTCAGGTTTCCATAACAATAAGTAACTGTCAAGCAGTTTCAGGAGAGAGAACTGCTCTTTAAGCAATTTCCGCTTTAGCATGGAATTTCTAATGTATATAAATTAAATAAATAAATGTATTAAATTTGTTTTGTTTTAGAAATTATTATATCTTCAACTAGTTGACATGTAAATGTGTAGTTGACATTATGCATGAGTCATGACAGCCCATGTCATTATGTTAAAGGGGTCATATGATGCGATTTCAAGTTTTCCTTTCTCTTTGGAGTGTTACAAGCTGATTGTGCATAGATAAGATCCCTGATGTTGCAAAGAGTTAGGTATTAACAGTGCTATGAAATAATATTTGTTATGATTTAGTGCTGTATAAATAAAACTGAATTGACCATAAATGCAGATCTGCTTGATATATATCTGATAACTTCATAAACAAGTTTTTATACAGTTGGACAATTTGTGATTGTGATTATTTTTTTACTGATTGTCACCAAAATGGGGCCATTCAAAACCTTTATAACGTCCTCCTTCCTCTGTAAACTTCCTTCCTTCCTTCCTCTGTCTTCTAATGGCTGACACAACACATGCAGGTAAGGGATTCCTGATGTGCCTGCCCAGAATGCCATAGGCCCAGCGGACAACTTGTCTGTATGCTGTCAATATTGATTGGCTTATACCAATGGCATCAAAAAGTGTGACTTACAGGTAGTTGTGACCTACCTAAATATAGGCAACTTGTAATTGAAAAAACAAAATTATTCATTATTATACTACATATACATAATAAATTATCTCTACCCTAAACATACATGTGTCTGCTGGCCTGGAGAGATCCCATGCTCCTGTCTGAAGTGCATATAGGCTATCCTCGCTTTTCCCATACAAGCACATAATGAATCAAAAACGTGTTAATCTCTCTCTCTCCGGCGGTGATGAGAAACCGCTATATCGCGTAACGTTAGTGTCGGATATTAACGAGTCTGACACGCCTCAACGCTTATTAGTTTCTGTTACTGGTAAGTATCAATACTCATATAGATGACCAAAGCTTTGCTATTGCCTGATCACATATTGTTATCTAAGGTGTGTATATCTGTAACCTAACACTGGTCTCTCACCAAGACACCTGCCCTGTTCTCCTCGCACCACAACTCAGTTTGTCTCCTCGTCGTTCTGTCTAATCCTGGCCTGTCCCTGCTCTATTGGCTGAATAGCAGGCTCATAATTGTATCTGTGGTCCGTCATACGAGTGTAAATAAATATTTAAAATTTCCTCAGCGTCCGAACTGTCATTGTGATCCATTGTTTTCCTATGGTTAAAATGGGCCGCTCTCCCTCTCGTTACGTCACTTCCGGTTTTGGCGGTTTTCAGATGCGGAAGTAAAATTCTCTCAAAAACGCCTCCAGAAGCCTTAATAACGTATTTTAAAGTATGTTTTAAAGAAAATCTAGTTCATACATTATTTTTCTATACATCGACTCACTGGGGTCTCTAACCTGGAATATGCCCTTTAATCACAATATTTCTGTGAAATAATATTTTTACACCTATTGGTATATACATTTTTTATTCAGTTGTGCTAATATTTGCTTTTGGTATGAATTTGTTATTTAGGGCCAATATCTGTCATGTAGATGTAAGTTTTTTTTTTTTTTTTTCTAAAAATGAACTATTTTGAAAAATCGCATACCATTTAAGAAAGAACAATATTGTTATCAATAAAACTGTAACAAAAATATCGGTGTCGTAGAAAAAAGGTACGGTATCACCCATCCCTATCCTGCACCTACCACTTACCCCAACCATATTGAACCTGTTGATCAGTAAAAGGTCCAGGAGGGGTTTTAAGCATGATAAGAATATAAGCTAAATGTGTCAAAGTTAATGTGCCAGTCCCTCCTATCAACGCAAGGAAACCACATCCAGTTTCAATTATAGACCTACTAAATATAATTTCTATTTTTAGAATATTATTTTTTATTTAAAAAAGGGCCACTACAAGCTGATATAAAATGGGAAAAGGGAGAGGAATGGGATAGAGACAAAGATGGATTAGAACTTGGGCTAATTGTGTTAAAAGCTAAATTCACTATCTTTTAACTGTCCCTATAAATCACTTTAGCAAGTTATGAGAATGACTTGTCTATGTGTAACACATTTTCCTTGATAGATTAATAGATTCTATTTACTATTGTTACTACAAGGGTAGTTGCTAGTTTTCTTTTCTTTTCTATGTGTAATTTATAATGATTATTAATTATCATTATGATATTGAATATATAAATAAATGTATATACAGTGTTTGGCAGTAACTAGTTACTGGTAACTTAGTTACTGTAATAATATTCTTTTTTGCAGTAACTAGTAGTGTAACTAATTACTAATAAGATTTCAGTAATAATATTACAGTTACCATCCATAAAACAGCTTAGTTACTTAGTTACTTTTGATGCCTCGACCACACTGTTTTAAAATCCAACAATCAAATAATTCCTACATTTATTTTCATAATTTTCACGACTCGAACATGCATGTGATGTTCCCAGTGCAGCAGGCAAGCTTGGAATATGGAAAAGCTTACATTCAGCAGATAGAAATATTGCATTAGCCTATATTGATTTTGTCAGGAAAAATGATGATCTGAACACTGTTGTGTAAGTTGTGGCTTTACTTTACTCTGGCATTACATCCCTCTGATCAGCATGTGGTACATTATATTACAATAATTAAAAATCATTTTGGAAAATTAAACAGTTTCTTACAAACTTATGTGATTCGATAAAATACATAATGAAATATAATCATATATGGGTAATGGAGAAATTACAATTAGCTATATTAATAATAATGTGGATTTTGGTCAAATGATGAGGCAGATGTTTTTTTTTTTTTTAGCCTCAAAACATTCCTCAATAAAGCTCGAGACATGCTATACTTCAAGAGGCTCATCCAGATACCTAGACTGCCTGATGTAAGGAAATTATTTTTGATTAATATATAGTGATCTTATGTATTGATCTTATTAACAAATACTATATATGGATCACACTTTACATCCATACATTTTTTTGATTATTTTCAAAACCCTTTTTTCTGTTTAAGTCTCCACCCAACTTCCTTCGCGCCTCTGCCCTAGCAGAGCATGTTAAGCCCATGGTTGTCATCCCAGACGAAGAAGAGCTTGAGGAGCAGGAAGAGGATGAACCCGAGCCTCTGATAGATGTTAGTGAGGCGCAATCTAGCATGGCCTCTCAGCCACAGGTACTTGCAAACGGAAACCAATAAGTGTTATGATACTGATTTCGAGAAAAAAAAACAGTTGAAAGAGCTCTAAAGCATCTTCATTGTGTTGGCACATGGACATTTTTGAGAGACTGGAGCTTTATATAAAATTTAGCCTGAAACTTTCTTGAATTTCTTGGCTCTTATTTATGCAACTTCTTTTCCTGTTTTCTTTTTTAAGGGTGATATATTTGATCAAGCATTTGGACCACCCAATGATGGATTTGATGATAGGTAAGTCATACTTGATAATCGTACCATACATCATTTGTTTGTTTAATTATGAAGGTGACATTTTGTGATATTTATGAAAAGTTTATACTTTGAAGACATTCTGTATCTCTACAAGTACTCTGTACTTTCTCTGTAACACAGAGACCTCCAAATCAAACATCTGAAACGAGAAATTGAACTTCTGAAAGCTGAGTTTGAGAAGATCAAAGGAGAGGTGAGACATTGGCCGTAATATTTTCAAGTACAGTATTTAAGCCTTGGAAATTGAAATACAGTCTTTAAGATGAAACAGGACTCCAGACTACCACCTAGACTTGCCAGAATATCGTAATTTTCACACTGCAGAATCTACGTTCAAACTGGTAATGCCCATATTATTGATGGTTAGATGCTGAGTTGTGTTGTGGGGTAAGTTTCACTTGCTACACAATAACGTTGACTCGAAACATTTTTTTTAATTGTAACTAAAAAATTGGTTGAAATTAAAAAGCAAAAGAAATTATTTATACTCTTAAAGGATTAGTTTAAAATTACTTTTGTATTTCATAAATAAATGCAGTAATGTTACCTTTTGTTTCTTAAAAATGCACGTTTGATAATAAAGTATTAAGCTTAATGCTGATGTAACTGTATGCTTATTAATAACAGTAACATCTGCTGTTTAAGTGTAAAACCCCTCATTTTTACAATATAAAAATTTAATATTCTGACAGTGTGACTGAGGACCATGGTAAGAGGTAACTTTCTATGAAATTATGAGATTATGAAAAACAGTAGCCTAAACACATTTACAGTAGTATAAATACAAATTCTAAAAATAGTTTCAGAACCAAAATTGCTGTAATTATGTTCCATTATACAAAATACATTATTATGTTAATAATATAATAGCATTCAATATGAATATACCACATTACTGCCAAAATACCATGGTTACAGATAGTTTTAGTACTACAGTAAAACCATAGTAAAATTTAGTAATTTGTGGATTGAAAATCTTTTTAACTTAAAACTTTTTAGCACATTTTTATTTATTTTTTTTTATTTTTTATTTTTTCCTGTTTCCCTTCTTATTGTTGTTCAGAATGTTAGCACTGACTAATGTAGTTTTAAACTAGTTTAAATCACAGCAACATTTTTGGGTTTTGACTGAGAATTCTGTACCAAATTCAAGGCTTACCACTAGAGATCGTTCTGAGTACATGCACCTGTAATCTCTAAATTCGCCCTGCATTGTCTGTAAATGGCCCCTGTGGTATGGTTCAAATGAGTAGTTCTGTTTTCTTCTGCTTTTGGAATGTTTGCCATTTGATATTTCTCATAGGCAAGACAAATAGCAGAAAACGAGCCACTATTCCACTGCCATTGAACTAGAAAATGTAACCAGAACATTGAGCAAAATTTCTTTATCAAAATTTTTTTTATGCACTGCACTATGTACGTACTAAGATATCACCATTGTGGTTAATTGTTTCACCTCTGCCCTGTGTTCAGGCTCAATGCTATATCACACAGCTCAAGTCACAGATCAACAGTCTTGAGACAGACCTGGAGGAGCAGCGTGTGCAGAAGCAGCGTGCCCTGGTGGAGAATGAGCAGCTACGGATGGAGTTAGAGGCCCTCCGCTGCCGCAACACTGAACATGAGAGCATGCAGACTAACGTTGTTGAGGCTGAAAGTAAGTCTGTGCATGCATGTACTTACGCATTCTTAATTAAACAAAAATGTGGCAACTGATTCTAATGACTTTCTCATATACAGAAAGAGCCCAAGCGACAGAGTTGCGTTATAATAAACTGAAGGAAAAGCATGCTGAACTGGTTGCCAATCATGCTGAACTCCTCCGAAAGGTATGACAAAGAATGCACCATCTGGTTTAAATGATATGCGTCTATATATAAAAAAATATGTATTCAAATGATATAGAGTTGTGAATGTGTCCTTTTTCTTTTGTAGAGTGCAGACACAGTGAAGATGCTGTCAGCCACACAACAGACTCAAGAGGAAATAGAACGAACTAAGCAACAGTTAGCCTTTGAGGTAGAAAGAGTCAGACAAGAATCAGACATGAAGGTAAGTTTGCACACGTCTACCTTCCCTTGAACTGAAACTTCCCTTGAATTGTAACATGTTATCCTCTTGCTTTAGTTTGAAGAACAGAGGTTTGATATGGGTAAGCTGAGGAGAGAGCTTGAAGGGAAGAATGCAGAGATCCAGAAAATCAAGAGTTTATTACAGACCTCTGAGAAGGTATAGTATCTTCCATGTTAATATAACTTTCAGGATGCATTAGCTCTGTTCCAAGACCTAGTGAACTGCTTACATAAACAGCATTTTAAGGCATCACAGGTTTGTTGACAGATCTGAAAAAATACCGTTAGATACCATTAAGTACCATTAGGTGTGATTCATATGAGACTGATCTAGTGGTGGGTCAACAGTAGAGGATTTCGACAGATGCCTCATCAGTAGATTGAGGTGCAGTTTATGAAGGTTGTCCAGTCTACATAGTCTGGAAGTGCAATCAACACACATGACAAATAAATTGCCTGGAGGTGATGTCAGCCTTTCTAACCTTAATGCTAAAAACACACTACACGACTGTCATGCCGATTATGAATGGAATTTTGTCTTGAGGACGGATCTTGCCCAGTCGGACCGGGTCTGTTCCAGTTGGGCTCGGTCGCTGTTTGCAGTCAGCAGAAAACGTCGCATAGTGTGAGGTGTCTAAAGATTATAAATATTGTCAATCATTTTTACAAAGATTTTTTTAAACGTTTAATATTTGCGACTGACACCAGCGATTGTATACGGATTGAGATGCGTTCACTGTCAAACATCACTCAGCATTCATTTTGTAATTTTTTTTCTTGATTACAGGAAAAATACCGATTGTTCTCCTGATTTATTTCTTGTCTTTCTTTTAATTCATAAGTTAACACTGCAAATTTAAATAGTTTCTTTTTTTCTGCAGTCAAAGAAAGTATAGCCTAAATTATGTCAGTGATTCATTTTAAAGATGACCAAGAATTCTTTTATTTCAATATCTGCAGTCTAATAAAAGTTAAGAAAAAATTAGCCTATAGCCATATCTATAGACTACAGGCTAATTACATTTTTTCTTAACTTTGAACAGCTTCTTAAAACTTGTTATGAAGAATATTAAATCAACTTTAGGCTAGGCTAACAAATTTTCTTCATAACGACACAAACATAATGAATAGCTATACTTCAAAACTAAGTTTTCATAAATAAATTCATAAATCACAAATAAGATGAAATAAAATTATTCTATAAATATTAATTACATATAATAGTTTTGTATCAAATGGATGAGGAAATTACAGTGCCTTGAATTTATTAACTAATGTTTTATTTCGTTCACTTCGTTATAACTTGGGAAATGCATCCAAAAAAAAAATCCCTTATTTTAGATATAAGCCTACATGAGATAATTTATATATTATTGCTTGAATAATTGTTTAAAGTAGCGCTAGAAATGTTATAATTACGGGAATTAAACATAGACCTAGGCATTTGAAAAGACATAATGACATGTGTCTACTCATGCAATAATTCTAAAAAGAAAGTGAAGCATCGGACTTAATGCAAAACGTTTTCAAGACACATTGCTGTGATATTTATTAGGAACACCAAGGAAAGGTATGTTTATGTTATATTAAGCACAAACTAAGAAAAGTAAGACAAACTATAGCGTTTCAATAGGTAAATAAATAGGTTTCAAATAAAAGCACCGGTGTAGTCCACAGTGATGTATTTGGTGGGGTGGGAGCGGCTGTGGGAGTGCAGGTAGATGCTGCGGTTTTTGTGAGAATTTTTTTTTTTTTTTTTTTGGTTCAGCAGAATTTGTCCAGTCGTGACTCGCCAGTCATTAAGTGTGTTGTGTAGTACAGTGACTCAGTCATTAGGTTTGTACTCCTTTCCGTTTTAGAATGTTTCAGCTAGTCGTGTAGTGTGTCCCCAGCTTAAGCTGTTTCCTTCCAGACGTTTGAGACTCTCATATGGTCATAAGTACGAACAACATGTTGTACATTATACATTTTTACCCCATATGGAAGTTAGCACAGCATATTCCTCTTTGGGCTCAGAACAAAGTCTGAGAGAAAACAACAAATCTGGGAGAAAATCAAGAGTGCTTTCCTCTGGGTGTGGTCCCAGCCACGTTCAAGGTGTATGTTTCAGTGTTGCTTAACGTGCTCTCTGTATGAAATGTGCTCCAATAAATGAAATTCCACATTTGTGTATCACAGTCTCAATAGGGTAGGTTTTAGGTAAAAACGAAACATTAAAACAACATTAAAATAACGCAAATTAATGCCTGTTCATCTTCCCCACTGCTGGAGCAGTTTCTGTATGTTTGCATAGCGTTCTTCTTAAAATTTTTTACCTTGCTATAGATTGCTACAGCAGCTATATATTCTTTCTAAAACTGCAATACACACACACACACACACACACACACGTACATATATACAGGTGCATCTCAAAAAATTAGAATATTGTGAAAAAGTTCTTTTTTTTGTAACTTATTTCAAAAAGTGAAACTTTCATAGATTCTAGATTACATGTAAAGTAAAACATTACATAAAACAAAAGTTTTGTTTTAATTTTGATGATTGGAGCTTACAGCTCATGAAAGTCAAAAATCCAGTATCTCAAAGTATTAGAATATTTCCTAAGATCAATCAAAAAAAGTATTTGCCAAACAGAAAAGTTCAAGTTCTTTAAAGTATGTTCATTTATGCACTCAATACTTGTTTTGGGCTCCTTTAGCACAAAAATTACAGCATCAGTGAGGTGTGGAATGGAAGCGATCAGCCTGTGGCACTGCTGAGGCACTATTGAGCCTTCAGCTTGTCTGTATTTCTGGATCGACTGTTTCTCTTCTTTCTCTTGAAAATATCCCATAGATTCCATATGGGGTTCAGGTCAGGCATGTTGGCAGGCTAATCAAGCACAGTAATATCATGGTCAGCAAACCACTTGGAAATGGTTTTGGCACTGTGGGCAGGTGCTAAAGTCCTGCTGGAAAAGGAAACCAGCATCTGCATAAAGCTTGTCAGCAGATGGAAGCATAAAGTGCCCCCAAATCTCCCGGTAGACGGCTGCATTGACTTTGGACTTGATAAAACACAGTGGACCAACACCAGCAGACATCACGGCTCCCCAAATCATCACTGACTTCGGAAACTTCACACTGGACTTCAAGCAGCTTGGATTCTGTGCCTCTCCAGTCTTCCTCAGACTCCAGACCTTGATTTCCAAATGAAATGCAAAATTTACTTTTATCTGAAAAGAGGACTTTGGACCACTGAGCAACAGTCCAGTTCTTTTTCTCCTTAGCCCAGGTAAGATGCTTCTGATGTTGTTTCTGTTTCAGAAGTGGCTTGGTAGCCCTTTTCCTGAAGACGTCTGAGCGTGGTGACTCTTGATGCACTGACTCCAGCTTCAGTCCACTCCTTGTGAAACTCTCTCAAGTGTTTGAATCGGCTTTGCTTGACAGTATTCTCAAGCTTGCGGTCATCCCTGTTGCTTGTGCATCTTTTCCTACCCAATTTCTTCCTTCCAGTCAACTTTGCATTTAATATGCTTTGATACAGCACTCTGTGAACAGCCACCCCTTCAGTAATGACCTTCTGTTACTTACCCTCTTTGTGGAGGGTGTAAATGATTGTCTTCTGGACCATTGCCAAGTCAGCAGTCTTCCCCATCATTGTGATTTCAAAGAACAAGAGATACCCAGAATATATACTGTAGGGATGGTCATTTAATGAAATTCAAATGTAAATATTCTAATATTTTAAGATACTGGATTTTTGACTTTCCTGAGCTGTAAGCGCTAATCATCAAAATTAAAACAAACAAAAAAAAACATTTGAATTTTTTTTACTTCACATGTAATGAATCTAGAATATTAATAAAAATTTCACTTTTTGCAATAAGTTACAACAAAAATGTACTTATTTACGATATTCTAATTTTTTAAGATGCACCTGTATGTATGTATGTATGTATGTATGTGTGTATATATATATATATATATATATATATATATATATATATATATATATACAGTATACTGTATATAATTTATTCATTCATTTGCTGTATTTCCTTTAGGCAGGAGAGCAGCTGAATAGCTCTATGGCTGCACTTCAGGCAGAAAAGGACAGGCTAACGCAGTCTATAAGTAAGAAAGATGCTGAGCTCTCCTCCCTAATGAAGGAAGCTCAGCTGAAAGAGTATTCTTTGCAGCAGGAGCGAGACAGAACCATCAAGGAGCTTGGAGAACTACAAGGCAGACTCAAAGAGAAGGTATGGACAGATCTAAATCTCTAAACAGTAGTGCGGAAAAAGCATGAAATAAATGAAGCCTTTTTTTTACACTTGAGTGCCTATCTAAGATATTTTTGTCTTCTGTCTTATGGTAATAAAGCCATGGATTGAGCCATATTGTGCCAAATTCACTTCATTTGTTTTTAAAATTAAACAATTATAAATGTCACATGTATAAAGCGTAACACTGACCACTTGTGACCGCCTCTAAACACGCTATCAATGCCTTAGTAGTCATCCAGACACGCTTGAAACCACCTAGCAACCACCCAGAAAAACCATGGCAACTGCATCTATATATTTATCTACTTCATTGGATAGAGTTGAAATAAAAATGGCCCAGCGTTGCATCCTGATTATTTTTTTAACAATTCTAAATCTACCCATCAAACAACAGGAGTTTATTCTGCCCACACTACGTATATGAGTTGTTGGCTTAGGGGAGACCTGGGTTCTGGGTCACCAGACTTGGTCCTGGAGGGCCGGTCTCCTGCAGAGTTTAGCTCCAACCCTAATTAAACACACCTGAACCAGCTAATCAAGGTCTTACTAGGTATATTTGAAACCTCCAGGCAGGTGTGTTGAGGCAAGTTGGAGCTAAACTCTGCAGGATACCGTTTGGTGACCCCTGCTCTACACTGTCAAGTCACCTTTATTTATATAGCGCTTTTAACAATACAGATTGTGTCAAAGCACTTAACAGTATCAAATTGGAGGATAGAGTGTCAGTGATGTATAATAATAAGATTAAACACTCAATTTTCAGTTAAGGGCATTTCATTATTGAATTCAGAGATGTCATTGTCTAGCTCAGTTTAGTTTAAATAGTATCTGTGAAATCAAATTGACGATAATCGCTAGAAATTAAGTGTCCCCACTGTCCTGTAAGAAGATAAAAAAATATTGCAAACAGTTAGAATTATGAATTACTATTTGTATTGAGTGTAAGTGTTCTTAAAATCTTATGAACCTTAGTACTACATGCGTTACATATGTGTTTCTTAAGAATGTATGGTACACCTTTTTAATAGGATAACAGATATAATCAATACAATCAAAAGGAGGAACCATACTCATCCTCTGGCATAATTTATGTTTCTCCTTTAACTCCTTGAGCTATCATACATCCACCAAACTTGGCACAAATACTCAGGCTATTCTCACCTTTAGATATTTTTTTTCTTGCAGCAGACAATCAAATAAATAGGATTCTATGTCTTAAGAATCCTTAAAAAATGATACGATTTTAAGAAAGTGATTTTATAGCTGCAAGCAGCAATTATCATGGCCAGGCGGACCAACTTCAAATATAAAGTGGCACTGTGACCAAACTGATGTGGTTTGGTTATAGTGTGGGGTGGAAATATCACACACAAAGCTTGTTCTCAGTATGTGTAAGCATTGCAGAAATATGCCATCACAATCAGTTTGGCATTATGTTAACAAATTTGTTGATGTGTTAAATAATAACGGTTTGCATCAACACAAAATGTATCCCTTTTTGCTTGTATGGTCCTAAGGATTTCTTAGTCAAATTTGATGAAAATCGAACCAACGGTATATGACAAGTAAGAAAAAGGACATTAAGTTCAGCCAAATATGGCATAATTGGTATCACTGTTCTCGGCATGGCCAGTGGAATCTATCAAGACCAGTGTCATGACAATAGGCAAAATTAAAGGAAATTTCATAGCAATAGGCGGCCACAAGGTAGTGCTGAAACTTTGTGAGTACCTGACAGAATATGCCAAAGCATTGCAGACATACAATTTCAGAATGGCGTTTGTGTTTCTAAAGATACACGACTCTCATCATGGATGGTAAATCAGACAAAAACACTGCATCAATCTGTCAGTCGGACCTATGGTTCTTTAGTTTCCTAGAGTCAATTTCATGTGTTGTATTATATTGCCATCAAGTGGCAAAATAAGTTTCATAACATTACATCAGTGTGTTTGTAAATAATAATATTTTTCTAGAGAATTTAAAATGGCCAAAATGGCCAGATTTTTGGGCATAGTTTATAGAAGTTATAAGCAAGAAATTTAATCATTGTGTGTACTATACCGAAAACCCTGTATCCATTTTTTTTTTTTTTTCAGTGCACAGATACATGTATTGTAGCAGCTGTCACTGTGCCACTGTGGATGTGGCATTTGGTCCACATGCATATTGTGGTATTAATGTTAATGTTAATTTTAATGAAAACTGATTTTTGAAATTCCTGAAAATTTACATCCCTATTTTGGGTCTACTGTAGCTTTATACCCAGTATACCAGCACTGTGATCAGGTAGCTTTGTTCAATGTGTTTGTAGTTAAGTCATGAAGAGCAGCTGCAGCAGAAGTTGCTGGATGAGCAGTTTGCACTGCTGCAAGCGACAGTCACTGAGGCTGAGAACATCATTCAGAATGCTGTTGCCACACTAGATGACCCCCTGCACATCAGCTGCTCCAGCTCCCCAGGTAGTGCCACTCATCAAAATAAAAATTTATTTAACAATTATTTACATTTTATTAACTGAATGGTCTGATTTTAGTTAAATATTCTCAACTTGACTGTCACTAGATTACCTCATTAGCCGAGCAGAGGCTACTCTCAACTCCATTGATAAGGTGCAAGCGGGCCACTCTGAGTATGTGAAGAGTATGAGGGGTATGTTCTGTCTCTCCCTACCTCTCTCCTTCAGCATTTTGTTTGTGAGTATGTTTGCATATTCTTTTTATGTTTGTATGTTATTTCTTGTTTCCTTTGTTTTTGGTTCAGATGCTGGGAGTCTTGTTAGGGCTCTTACTAAGTTTTCGCATCTTACTGCTGACACAATAATCAATGGAAGTGCAACGGCACACATGGCCCCTACTGACGACGCTGACCGTAAGAGCACACGCATAAAAATTACATTTACATATGCATAAACCCGCAGCTCTGTTGCCATAGACAGTTGTGTTGTTATGTGGTCATCTGGAGCACCGGGAGTTTTCCCGGTGGGCCGCTGTACAATGTGGGCCAGCCCTTTGCGTAATATATATAAAAAATGGATTGTAGTAAATGTACGTATATCCTTCCATCGACCCAGACGAATGGCCCGGGCCGCGCGGCCCACTTCATTCAAAAATTCTAATTTAGCATGCTCCGGCTCAGTGCAGCGGCTCAAAAGCGCTCGTCAATGTCAAAATGTTTGAAATAGCCAATCAAAGTGTAGAAGGCGGGATTTACGGTTCAGACGCTGAGCTGAGCACGACTTGAATGCGAGCTAAGGTAAGATGCAAGCAGCTGAACATGAAGAGACAATTCAGCAATATTTGCCAACCGTTTAGTTAAACGGCAGACATTAATTTTCAGGAATGCAAACTACTGGCCTTTTCAAATTTCTCAGATTTTAATGCCGTTATTCGAATCGTCACAATATAGGCTACATAATGCAGTTTTCAGCAGACATGAGATAAGAGTTGATGTAAATCTGCTTTCTTCCGTGATTTCACGTGTCTAAGAAAATGTTTAAAAATCAATCTTACTCTAGAACATTGTAAATCTGAAGACTTTTGCTTTCGAGTGCTGTGCATAGGAAAGTGATTTATATTATAGGCCTAATAAAAATATAATTTGCTTATTAATTCACATGCATTAGCCTATTTTATATACACACTGGTGGTTAAAAGTTTGAAATAATTAAGGCTTTTTATTTATTTATTTATTTATTTATTTGAAAGAAGATTGAATTTATTTGATCAAAAATACAGTAAAACAATAGCCTAATATTATGAAATATTACACTTAAAATAGTGGTTTTCTATTTAGGATGTTTTAAAATGTAATTTATTTCTGTGATCAAAGCTGAATTTTCAGCATCATTACTCCAGTCTTCAGTGTCCCTTCAGAAATCATTCTAATGCTGCCTAATTTGCTGCTTAATTATCAGTTATTATTTGTGATCAATTATTAATAATGGTTTTATTATTGGTATAATGGTTCTCAGTTAAAGAACAGCATTTATTTTAAATATAAGTAATTTATAATAAGTGTAAATATCTTTACTGTCACTTAAATCAATCTAATCAAAGTCCCTTTTTGTATTCTATAATCTTTGATGTAATACATAATTGTTGAAGAAAAATATTAATTTATATTTTTTAATCTTACCCAAGACTGAATGGTATCACATTTTCCACAAAAATATGAAGCAGCACAACAGTTTTCAACATTCATAATAATCAGAAATGTTTCTTGAGCAGCAATCAGCATATTAGAAGGATTTCTGAAGGATCATGTGACACTGAAGACTGGAGTAATGATGCTGAAAATTCAGCTTTGATTACAGAAATAAATTGTATTTTACTATATAGTCACATAGAAGACAGCTGTTTTAAATTGAAACATTATATATTTCACAGTACTGTTTACTGTATTTTTCATCATCAAAATAATTTGTATACTCTTTTCCACAATTGGAGCTCTATTCCTTAAAATGATAGATGTCAAGCTCCTGCAAAAGGACAAATACTGTGTATGACCAATAGAAAGGCACCATAAAAACAGTCCGCATTCTGCACTATTCAAGTCTTCTATACGATACCAGAGCATTGTCATATGGACTGATAATATTGGTATTTAACTTTAGATATTAAACTGTCCCTTGTAAAAATTCTTTAAAATTATTTACTATTTGCCATATACACCAGGAAAGATGCGGTGTGTTGCGGACCAGGTTTGGTGGGCCCGCTCTGTGCCAAAAAGTCCAGGGCCATTTTTTGGCCCCAGTCCACCCCTGGCCATAGATGTGGATGGTGTTTTGTTATGTGCAGATTATGTTTTTTGGATGAATCTCACAAAACCCGTTAAGAACATGTTCAAGTGACATTTTACTCCAAAATCAAAAGAAAAATATTTTATTTTATAAAAGTATAGAATTAATATTAATTAATATATTAAATAAAATAATAGATATTTTTACCATTAAGAGGACCTTTAAGAGTTTTTGCAGCATGGCATGGCCTGTTGTTCATGACGATTATGCATATCCTCTTAAACTCATTACTGTATTGCAAATATTACGTAATTCTCATTTGTTGTAAAGCAAAAATAATAAATATTATTTAAATTGTATAGTATTTTATTAGAGCTATGCTGATGCAGTCACATTGATATATCAAGGTGTTTTTTTTTCACAATATTAGATTATATCAGTATTTGAATTCATTTACAGTTGTGATCAGAATTGTTGGTACCCTTGGTAAATATGAACAAAGAAACCTGCAAAAATAAATCTGCATTGTTAATCCTATTGATCTTATAATACAAAAAATTACAAAAATCTAACCTTTCATTGGAGAATAAGAATTTAAAATGGGGGAAATCTCATTATGAAATAAATGTTTTCCTCTAATACACGTTGGCCACAATTTTATTCAATACTTTTTAAAACCTCCATTTGCCAAAATAACAGCTCTGAGTTTTTTTTCCTTTAATGCTTGATAAGTTCGGAGAACACTTGATAAGAGATCAGAGACCATTCCTTCACATGGAATCACTCCAGATCGTTCAGATTTACAGCTCCATGGTGGTGCTTCTTCTCTTCAGTTCACCTCACTCATTTTCTATAGGATTCAGGTCAGAGGACTGGGACGGCGATGGCAAAAGCTTCATTTTGTGCTCAGTGACCCATTTTTGTGTTGTTTTTGAGGTTTGTTTTTGGATTATTGTCCTTTTGGAAGATCCAAACATGGCCCATATAAGATTTCTAGCAGAGTCAGTCACTGTTTGATTTTTTTTTTATCTGTTGGTATTTGTTAGAATCCATGATGCCATGTATCTAAACAAGATGTCCAGCAGAAATATAGGCTCACAACATTAAAAATATAGCAGTATATTTTATTGTACACATGGGGTACTTTTTAGTTTCATCTGACCATTTGAAGTTCCAGTCGTGTCTGAAAACTGAATATGCTGGAGATTGTTTTCGGATGAGAGCATTTTCTTTTCTTGATTTTTTTTATTTTTTTTTTATTTTTTTCTTCTTGAAGCCCTTCCAAACAACATGTGGTGATGTAGGTGGATTGTAAAAAAATAAATAGTTGAGAAAACGTAAAAAAATAAGGCAACTTGATGCAGTAAGACATTTGAGTTCCCTCAACAATGGTTTTTTAGTTCTTCTCAGTAAAGATACTTTGTTTAGCCAATGTAAATTTGTTCGTGCAATGCTGATTGTCTTATTTTGCTAATAGAAAAATTCTTGTCACATCAACTGGAACAACAATTACTGTCGTTGAGCTAATTTATCTTTTTCTGTTCCCTGGATGAAAATGTGTATAAAAGCATCACATTATCAATTTTATGTTTATTTACAAATGACAACCAGTGAATTGTTATAGAAACCTAAATGGATAACTTAGTCTAATATGTAGACAACATTGTCTTTGTTTGTAAAACATCTTACAAGACTAAGATATGCAAGTGGTTGAACATAATCTAGGCCTCAAAACTAGACACACATACCTCAAGAATGGTGGCAATCAATAAATGTTTGGCAATCAATAAATCAAAAAGATTAGCTCTTTACATCACAGTACAACAAATAACTAACAATAATGTCAAAACAACAACAAAAAAGTTTAAATGAAGTCAGCAAACAGCAAACCAATAATCCTATAACAGTAACTGCATAATTTATTCATGCTGCAGTGCATGCTGGGAACTCGCAAAGCCTTAACATTTCAACAGTATGAAATTCTTTGTTCAGACGACAGTGTTTGATTAGTTGGGACAACATTTGGTTTAATTTTGTTGGTCTGACAAGGGTTTTTATGTAATTTCAAGAAAATAGCATTTTTTATTATTTGAGACTCAAAATGTTTCGTAAACTGGAAAATATGCAGTTGCATTTTTACAGTGTGCTGTTTTATAATTTTTGTAGTGTATGCTTAAGATCATTGATGGGTGTTTACACTTTATGGCTTAAGAGACCCCTTTAGCCTTTTGACATTTGCATATAACTCACAGACCTGGCCCCCACATTCTACCTTTATATGGGTGCTAAATTGCCAGTGGTTGCCCCCCCCCCACTATCAAGAAGAGGCTAAACAGATCAACTCTGTTCTCTACATCAGATTTCAAACACATTCCAAAAAGACCCTCAGTGCCAGGCCTGACTGACCAGTGGACTACTCCCCACGATTACAGGATACATAACACACACACCCATAGAGACATTTTCTTTATTTAGACCATAATTAATCAGTTACAAAAGTATCTGGTATATACATGTGTTGTTTGTATGTTTCCTTATTATATTAGCCTAGTTACCACTCATTATTCGTATTAGTAAGCTCTAAACACTCATATTCAGGTGTATGAATGTATCCCTGGTTTAATATCTTTTAGATGTCTCTTTCTTGATATCAAAATGATCTGCTCTTTATTTCTCAAACAATGATGTATACTATGTGGTGAAATGCATCATACTAGTTTTACTGTACTGTGAGCAAAACTACACCGATTCTTCACTAGTCATAAAACATGCAAATGAGGTGTCAAATGGGACAAAGAAACACTTTCCCGCTGAAACTATGCGCCTTGTTATTGGTCAAACTAACCAAAATGGGTGTTACAGGGAAACCAGATGAAACTTCTCCCACACCCAAAAAAGGCAAGTCTCCTCTTTATTTTCGGTGCCCTGGAGACACACTTATCACCTTGGGAATCTCATGACTCCCCTTCCGGGGGGAGTCCGAGCTTCTGGCAGTTTTAAGTTCAGTAACTTTGTCGATTCACTTTGGACCAATCAACCCATGACTGGAATGACGAAGCTTTCACTCCTAAAGGAATTCATCAAGAATCTACGCATTATACATGCAACAGGACACTTTACTCAGCATCCACAAAACCAATGCAAGTAACCGCTTGTTAACTATTTAGATGCGCTTCTAGGCTTCGACCCCTTTTAATTAAGGTGAGGTGATTCTCTGATGGTTCTCAGGTTGTGTCTAGCTGATGGGCAAATCCTGTCATTACACTCTCGTGCGCGCAAGCTCTCTCTCTCTCTCTCTCTCTCTCTCTCTCTCTCTCCATGCCTTCCTTGCGTTGGCATCTATGTTTAATGTGTGTATGTTTGTGTCTAGTTAGATGTTGCATGTTCCCCTGTAGTGTAGTTTAATAAACATCCATATGTATTCACACGTGGTTGTCTGTGTCTGCTATTCACAGAACGAGGTCACTGTAACTTTCCAGTTTTGTTACATGCTCTATGAGCAATGTATTAGTAAGGAAATTATTTTTCGTGGCCAGAGAAATAATTTTCCTTAGAGTCAATAGAAGATTAAAACTGTCCGTACTGCGGACGAACAAATCATTTTATTGTACTATTAAGGCTACAGTTAATTCCTGAAGATGAATATATAATTGATAACAACCCGTTATGATTAATTATGTTCATCTCACTTTGAGCTAATTTGCTACAGTTTGGTGGAGGACGCTAGGGCAACGTTTTAAACCTGGTTCTGTGAGCAGACTCAGTAACAATGATGTGTTTCATTTGTGTGTTTATTCAAACTATCCAAACTACACGCCCACTTTCCGTGCCTTAACAGTTCTCGAGTTTCTCACTGAGAAACCAGCCACTGTTAATGACTTAAGTTAACTGCAGTTTATAATTTGACCCTATAAAACGACGAAACCTTTTATAGCGTGTCTTATGCTATTTTATCCGCCCTAAAACTGAGCGAAGAAAACCTCGTTTAGCGCGAAGAAGATGGCAAGCGATGCTCCTTGCTGATCTTAAAATTAAGGCCTTATATTATGTATAGCTAGATTGATGCCATTGTTCCAATGCCATACAACTAGTCTGTTACTCCCGTGGGTTTAATCATTAGCGTAGCTAACTAATGCATGCCCCCTCGCCCTATCATAGAGCAAAATTAATCTTAGAATACTGCAGGTCAGTATCGGATTAATAATAACTGGGAGTCAAAATCTTGATCAAGTAATTGTTGCAACAACCGCATAAGTCCCATATATCTGGCGAAGAAAACCCAGATCGGCAGCGCGTATAAATAGTTTTATATTAAGGTTATCTGATCTTGGGCGAAAAATCCCCACTTTCAGTTTTGAACAGCATAAGCCCCATATCTGACTAGTACCTCTCAGATCGGCAGCGCATAGAGTTTTAGATTAAATCTATTTAATATTGGGCAAAGAAAATCCCCACTTTCGGGGTTTTGTTTTAAACCGCGTAAGTCTCTCCTGAACAGATAAAATCTCTTCAGGATAGCGGCTCCAGTTTCAGCTGTGTGATGAGAAGAAAAAAAATCTCACTACAGTTTTTGGTACGTCGTCTGTTTATTGTCGCGTATCATTGCATTCATATTAATCCATTGATGTGATGCAATTGATGGTCGATTTAATGGTGTAATGCTTTGCCATTGTCTGTGAAGTGAACGTGCTGTGTAAGTTATGAATGAAGTGTGAACAACAGGTCATGACTGGCTGAGCGCGAGATTCCCATGCATGTTTACATCCTTCGCGCACACCGGCTGTTAAGCGTGCATCGGTTTCTTAGCAACGTCTGACCCCGGAAGGCGATAGCGAGCCCCTTCCGGTTCAAACTCAAGACGGCGCACACGTCACAGACTAATGTAAACAGACCACTGCATGTAGCCGAGGCTACCGCTCTAACGGCCCTACATGGATAGTAGCTAAAGCCCCTTACCTCAGCTGTTAGCTGTTAGCATCTGACTAACACTTAGAGAGACAGTGTGTGTAAAGTGTAACGGTTCCCTTCCTCCCTCTACACTTTCTTTCTGTTCCACCTTCTGTTGGGCTATCAATTACTTTGGTCTCCCCCACATGCTTTTGTTTATTTGCGCATTTTACTTTACTGTGTTATTTGCAGCAATTATTTATTTATTTTATTTGGGCTTATTTTATTTAATCTACTCCAGTCTGTAGTTAAGTCTAGCTAAACCTAGTGAGCAAAATTGAATTTACTTAGATTTTAAATCTATTTAAAACAATTTTCCATTTACTTTCCTACGCAATTAGGACATTTTAACTTGGTTTCTAATTTTCAATTCTATTTAGTTACCCTTTTCCTCTCCTTCCCATATAGGCATAGGCAATGCTAGCCACTGCGGTGCACAATGAGCCCTCAAATCTATTAGGGGCCAACCGTCACACGTCCGATTCCCTTGCTCATTGGCATCAAGCTGCTTCCTGTATCCTAGATGCTTAATCTTTCTGGTGTCCCCTCTCAATGTTCCCTGTTAGGTAGCATGCCCCCTGATGCTTGGGCAGTGAGCTGACGAATCATCCATGGGGAAC
>JAFVLL020002356.1:0-41224 GCA_021397915.2 Tor tambroides | reverse complement strand
TTTTCTAAAGCAAAGTATTAACTTACTTATCTACAATATTTATTTTGTATTAGGTTTGTAGCTAGCTACTATTAATGTTAATGTAATATAAAATTAACATTTTTAAATATTATTTAATTATTTATAAATGTGTTATTGCATTAAAAATATTTATTTTGTGATTTTAATATTGTAGTTTTTTCCTCTCAAATAATGAAATATAAATATAAAACATGTATCTTTAGTCCAATCATTCTTTCTTTCTTAAACAAATTGTGAAGTGTGACGGTGAAATCCAAACAAACGTGTTCAGTATTTAGTAGCTTGTGTTTTTACACTTTGTATGTTTGAAAGTTGTCTAAATATTAAACAGTGATGCAATAGATTCTGACGAGTCTCTCTGCCAGCGTTTTTAATAATTCATATCACGTTGCATAACTGTTGGTGGTCTAGAAGTTGCTGGTGCCTCATCAACAACAAGCCCTGTGTTTACCCGTCATATTTACAGATCTGCTACTCTGTCACGATGGCTAATGTGGATCACTTTTGTATGAACTTGAGGCTTTTCCACCCAGGAATTATGGAGAACTAATTTTGGTTCTGACCTTAGTGATTTCCGCTGGTCTTGAACTCTTGCAGGTTTGAGATTCATATAAAGCATCTGAAGTATTTTTTTGGTTTTCTGTTTATTGCTGTTGCAGGGGAAAGTGCTTCAAACTCAGTGAGATGTATGGCAGAATAAAAATGCGTATGTTAGGAGTATAGATTTTGCTGACTGTACCTGAAAGGAAAATGATGAGGTTTATACTTTCCACAGTTTTAATAAGTTAATGATCAACTCAGAATTATATATGTAGTAATTTTTCATCAAAATGTTGTATTATGAGTCAGTATTAAGATTTTTATTTATTTTTTTCCGCTATTTGGAAGCAAATCAACATGTTCAGAGATGTTGGCAAGAGAGATTATGTATTCCACTTTTTTTCCTGCCAGGCATTACGGAGGACAGCCTAAATGGTGGTGTCTAAACGGATTACACCTCAGAAAAGATTAGGCCAGCAGATATTGGGGACGAGCCCTCTAGGGCAAGTCTGACCATTTGGTTCACTGAACTTCACCTTGTTTTAGTCGTTTTTGGCCCACAAAGTAGCAGAAATGTGAGAGGTGATATTTGTCATGTATAAATCTAATATCTTTATAAACTACATTAAAAGTTTTCTTTAGTTTGTGTATAGTTTATCATTCAGAAGTTTCTGGTCAGTAAGATTTGTAAATGTTTTTAAAAGAAGTCTCGTATACTCATTTGTTTTCAAATACAGCAAAAACACCAGTATTGTGAAATATTATTACAATTTAAAATAAAAGTTTTCTATTTTAATATATGTGATGACAAAGCTGAATCTTCAGCAGCCATTACTCCAGTCTTCATAATAACATTCTAATATGATGATTTTGTGTTTAAGATTTTGTGTTCTAATTATCAATGTTTATAAACAGTATTCTTTAGAAGGTTCAAAAAACAACATTCATTTGAAATAGAAATATTTTGTAAGATTATAAATGTCTGTAATGCCACTTTCGATCAATTTAATGTCTCTGTGCCAAATAAAAGTATTAATTTATGTAAAAAAAAAAAAAAAATTGTGCTTACCCCAGACATCTTAATGGCAGTATATATGCATATAAGTGTATGAAATACTAAAACAAAACTATTAATTTTATTAACTATTAATAATAAAACAAATACTATTAATATTAACTGTTAATATGAGTCATATAGATTTAAGTCTCAAAAAACATAAGTACGTTATGTTGGTACATCAATTTCCATGACATTTTTATTTACATTTTTTTAATGATTCTGAACCTATTGTTGATTCTCAACCCTAGATTTGTTCACATTCATCTCATTTCAGTGATGTTAAGTGTTTGTAGCCCTCAGAGTTGATTTTGCAGTATCCGGTTGCACTTCTGTGTCGTTTTTGAATGCTCGCTTAACTAAACAACTTTTATTGTGAATAAACAAAGTAGTTGAAATGCTGATACAGTTTGAAATCATGTGTTTGCTGGACATGACATCCCTCTGTTTGGGTAACCCCGTTCTGTTTGTCTCTTAGGTTCGAGCACGTCCTCTCCTGGATGGGTCCCAGGCTGCGACTCGGCATGGCAAGCTTCCTCTTCCGCTACTGGCATTAGCAGCCGCGGGCGACGTCACAGCGCTGCCTCAGACAGTGGCGATACCGGCATCGGAACCTCGTGTTCTGACAGCGTAGAAGGTACGACACGTTTATGACACAGCCTTCTTTCGAACAAACCACATGTGGCTCGGCTGACCAGATTTAACCTGTTTTGTGAGGTGTGAAACGTGTTATTGATCGGCTGTTTGTAATTCATGCCTGGTTTTCGCAGTCAGACGTTTTCTAGCAAGCTCATTACAAAATCAGCTTAAAGTCATGACCCGTCTCCTCATGCTTCGCTTTAGTCAGACAAAACCTCAAATGGGATCGGCTCTAGTTTCGCCGTGACCAACAAATACGGAGATTTTAATGCTTTAGCGAGGTCAAACCAGGGCTTTCTTCCCGTTGTTTGTCGACCACTTGGATTTTTGAGAAGTTACCCTGAGCAAGCAACGAATTGTAAAAGCCTCTAGAAATAGGTCACGCTTCAATGTCTCTTAAATATATGTAGGCCAATGTGTGCAGTGGCATATGGGTAGAGATTATAAGATGATGAGTAATGTTAAATCCATTAGTTTTCCCTTTTACAAATAACTGTTTGCATCTAAACACTCTGATTCTGTCAGAAAATGAAGCCATGAGGACATGAATGTTAACTGGTGGGTCAGGCTGATCCTTCACTTTATCCTTCACAGTATAAGAATCATAAGGCCAACCATATGCTTAATTATCTCTAAATTATTCTAAACCAAGAGTTTAGTGACTAATAAGGTTGCCTGCATTTGAATAATTTAAAAGCAGAAAGAAAAAGTGAGAGCAGTATATACTATATTTACAATTTACTCTTTTATTTTATTATACTTTATTCTTTTGATGGCAAAGCTTTTAGACATACTTTTATCATCTAAGATAAAATGTTATTAGATTATTTAGTTGTAAAATTGGCAGTCTTGGACTGGGTATTCTGTACATCTCACCAATTAATTGTGTGTATATAATAAATCTTAGCCTGAAGTTTTGGCAGTAACCTAAATGTGATGTACCTACGGTTACTATAATGCTTTCAAGGTTGGGGAGATGAAATTATGGACTAAAGGCTGTTTGGGTTTTAGTTGCAGTGGTGATTGAATGATGACTGTCAAAACAATCACACCAGATGATATTCACCTATATTTCTTTCATGGGACCTCTGATATGCTCATACATATTTCAGTGTATATAACTAGCAACAGCTTAGCAGCTATAATCAGCGAGGCAGTTCAGTCAGATAGTATATTTGCTGTAGAACGCTTCATGCATTATGCAGGAGAATTCAGTGGAAGGCTGTTCCTTTACAGTTACATTCAAAACAAACCCATGGAAATACATTTACAAACATAAATTGAATGTCACTTAAGTTTAGCAGCACTGATGAGCTTTATTTACACAGCACCAAGGTCATGGGTTCAATTACCAGGCAACACGCATACTAAATCAACTGTAAACTTTGAATGCTTATTCAGTTATATTGGATAAAAGCATCTGCCAAGTTAGTTAGTATTAACAAGCAGTGGTGTTGTTGTTGTTGTTGTTGTTGTTAAATGGAACTATTAAAAATCAAGAATAATTGAAATAAAGCTGGTGTGAAATAAAATATAAATATTGGATGGAAAAACTTAAAAAAAACTTAAACATAAAAAACTTAAATGCAAATACATTATGTATTTAAATATTTGATGACTAATCTTTACAACTTTAGCTGAATATTAATGGCTGTCATTTGTAAATTTCCATTGCTTGTTTGTTTATTAAATATTTTGGCTGATTTGATGATGCTTTCAATAATAATTCCGCAGATTGTCCTAAAAAACGAAGTCAAAAAACATGTTTTGGCATGACGATTGCATAAAAAAAATTGAGCTAAGATTTGAGCTAATGCGTCTAGTTTTAGCAAATGGAATTGCAAGAATAATGATTGTTCTCTTACAGGTTTCCTAAAATGAAATAAAATATAAATACTGGATGGAAGAACTTAAACATAAAAAACTTAAAACTAAAATAAAAGTTTAAATTACTAAAACGGTTAATTAAAATATAATAAAATAACAAAGACAGGTAACAAAATTACTGAAGCTTAAACCAAATTTATAATTAATTAAAACTAAAAATATAAAAAAAGCTAATTCAAAGTAGTAATAAATACATGAATAGTATATAAATAATGCTAAAATAACAAGTTCAGAAGAAAATATGATTGCTGCTTTCCTGTGAAAAACAATAAGTACATTGCTATTCATTTGCTAGGGTATTCTGTATGGTTTCTAAGGCTTTCTGGGTGGTTGCTGGGGTGTTTCTAGGTTGTCAAAAGAGCCCAAGCCTTAATCATTTTGTGGTCACTCGAGCAAATTTTGATGTCCTTCCTCCAACAGAAACCTATGCAGTTTTGTATGCCCCTGTTCTATAATCATAATTGCCTAGGGCTATGATGGATTTGTGCTATGGTATATCATGTCTTTTCCAGTGTGAGCTCCCAGCTGGAGGCGCACCGTTCTGCCCTACATTTCAGCGGCCAATAGGCAACATCCCTCTTTCACCATCCTCACCCTACTTCCTATCCCACTGCTGTCTAAAGAGAGCTGACGTTTGACTGGCTCGGTGCCTTATGAAGACAGAATCAAGCCCGTCCTGCCGTGGGGCGGTCTGCGGTCATGCTCGTATTGATCACAGCTCGCTGCTTTAATTGATCACTTTATCATTAGTGCAGTAAATACGCCTCCTCTCAGGGCTCAAGTCAAGGTCAAGCCACAGGCTGTTCATGCATTCTGTTGCGATTCTGGCTTTTGCGAAACTTGTGATTTCGTTGAAATGCCCCAAATGGTACAAGAGTGAGTCCAAACCGGCTCAGTCAAGCATGATGTCAAGATGCAAGCAGCCAGCATGAGTTGGCTCCAGAAGTAGGGCAGATCTGCTATGGAAACGTCTGTAATCGCTGTGTAGGATGAGAGCCGTGATATCACTGCATGGTAGAGAAAATAACTACGACCACCCCTGCACTGCTAGATGTGATGACTAATCTGCACAACTTCAGCTTCTAAGCTGAATTATTATGGCTGTCATTCATAAGTTTCCATTGCGTGTTTGTTTATTAAATATTTTGGCTAATCTGATTATGCTTTAAATAATAATTCCACGGATTTTTTCCCCCCAAAAAATAACTAAAGAAAGGGCAAAAAAGTATGTTTTGGCATGATAATCGCAAAAATTTGAGCTAATTTGAGTAATATTTGCGCTACTAGTGTTAACAAATGGAATTGCGAAAATAATTATTGTTCTCATACAGGTTTCCTTAACACTCCCTTCATTTTTCATTGGCTGGGCAAACAGATGTTCACGCCCCAAACTCGCGCCATTGGTTGAGTCCAACGGCGTCAACAGGAGGGGAAAATTCTGCATGTGATTTACTGACAATGCGCATATTAAAGAACCCAGACGCAGCCAGATCATTTCCATAATGACCAGCACAATCTACCGCCTGCTTTAAGACATGCTTTTTTTTTGGCGTTAAATAATGGCGCAATTACCAGTAATTTGACGAGCGCAAACGTTAGTAAATCGCGTTGCGTGATTCATTTTAATACTCTCCTCCCATAAATTTAGCGTCTGAGAGGGAAACTCCTACAAATGCATATTCAAGAAGGTCAGGCACAAAAATAACTGTGTCCACGCCTTTTCAGCGCTAATTCTTCACTGCACGTCTTTAGTAAATCCTGACAGTACTATTTTAACGCCAAAAAAGACGCCTGACAGTACTATTTAACGCCAAAAAAGACTGTTTGCGCTATCGCAAGCTGTTAGTAAATCTTTCCCTAAATTGGGATATTTTAACATCCAAAAAGTACATACTTCAGCTTTAATAATGACAATTTATTCATTTTTCATTAAGTACAACCCTATTGGCGTTGTGTTAAACTCTGCTAAGCCTGTAAACAGGGAAAGTTACTTATTGTTTGTGGTTTATTTTTGTGCTAATAAGGACTGAGCTCCTATTTTAGTATCTTAACTAGTTTAATACAACCAAGTTGAAGTTTCTTTCAAAGTATGACTGTTTCACTGCAGTGAGACCAATGTGATTTTGCAGACAATGCACCACCAAGCTGTGCAGAGCGGAGGAAATCTGATAGAAAGAAAGGCTTACGAATGATTCTCCAAAATAAGCCTCTTTGTTTTAATCTGGCCATGTTGTGCTGTGTTCAAGGATGGTTTTATGCAGGCCTGAAGTCCTTCTCTCCTGAATCTTTCTTTCATGAAGTATTCTAATGCAGACTCACTGGCTGTAATCTACATAGAAAAAGAATACTATTCTGATAGACTCTGTAAAAAAACGCTATATCTAGTTTTTAGCTTACAGTTGGCTTATTTCATTTTCACTCTATAAAACACTGAAACAGTCTGGTACATTTAGCCATAATGTACAGACAGTGGCACCCTATAATTTAATAGCTACTGTCCCATTTCCTTTTTTTCTGGGATGATTTAAGCAGTCTAGTTAAGTGTTCCCAACTTTTTCTGAAGTTTTAGAAATATAGAAATCCTGTGTGTGTGTGTGTGTGTGTATGTATATATATATATACATATATAATTTCAATAGCGAAATATACAATCACTGAATCACTGATCTAGTTTCTCTTTTTGCATGTCTATAACAATGCTGATTGCTAGTCAAAGGCCTTAGCTTTTTCTGTGTTTTTATACTGGGGCTGTACTCTTCTCATGTGGATTTCATAATTAGCAGACGGCCTCATTACGGTTCGTTAGAAAGTGCCGTATATCTGTGAGCCTGGGGACTTGTCCTGCATCGAGGACATCCTGTCATATTGTACTCACTTTGAGCACATGTGACCTCAGATGCAGAGTCACCATGCCTCAAGCCAACTGGCTTAAAAAGGCTAATGAATTCAGTACATTTAGGTTTAGAATGATACAGTTTATAGGGAAATTTTGGTGTTTCATGTTGAATAAAATTACAAATATACAATATAGCAGTATAATATCAATTATTAGTGGATATTAGTGACTCTATTTTTTTTTTATTTTTTTTTTTATCAGTTGATATGAAATATATTGATATTGGAAATTTAATTATGCTTTCTTATTTCTGACTATTTTTACATTTAGATACATTTTAGATTCTGTATTTGTCATCGTCTATCTTCAAAAACAAATCGTTTAATTCATTAAATGTAATCTGAAAAACATCTAAACTAATAAGTATTTATATATTTTTTTAATTATAATGTTGGGAAGCTCAGCATTTAAAAATATTAATTTAATTTTTTTAATTTATTTATTACAAAAGAAACTAAAGTTTCTTCCTTTTGATCTATGAAGAAGTTGTGTATGAAGTAATATTATCAATCTAATGAAGTAATTGTAACCTGTCTGCAAGAAATTGTTAAGTCTAAAGGTTACTTGACGGTTATCAGTTGCCATCTTGCCCTTTGGCCCCTGATGATCTCAAGACAGAGCGACTTTTCCTTGTAAGACATCTTCATTCTCAAAACCCTTTCCTACCAAAGTGTCAGGCTTTCCTGTGACACGTGTTTAACCTTGAGAAAAGTGCCAGAGACGTGTCCTCTTGCAGATTAATTTACCTACTTTCATCCACCTTGAGGATCAGAATTGCCTCTCTCCAAATGAGCTGCCAGTAGCTGACCTAGAACAAGGCACAGGAAATTCCTTTCATTTTGAACCAGGACGCCTCATGACCTGAGTCACTAATTATACCTTTCCATGGGCAGCAGTAGCAGTTTTGTAATTACCCCTGGGGGGGCTGATGGCTCCTTTCAGGGACTCCATTCTTGTTTCAACAACTCCTGCATGGGACTGATGTTAAGAGAATGACATAGCTAGTCTTGAATCAGCCAGAATCATGTTCATTGCCCCACTTGCCTTACTTCTGATCTGTCTGAGCATTGTTTTTGCCAGGTACTCATGGTACATGCATTTCCATGGAGCACTTACGCAACGTAGTTCAGGACGGTATAGGTGTCATCTTGCTGTGTGAAGATCAGCTGTGTCGAAAGGAAACCTGAGTCGCATGACTTATCAGCCAAGAATAAACACAGAGGTGCCCTAAGACTTGCTGGAAAGGATGCCTTGGATGCCACTGAAGCATCCATAAATACACGAGGAGCAAGTGACGTGCATACTGGTATATTTGTGCCGCTGTGCTTTTGCATTGTTTTTTAACCTTTGACAACACTGGCATATATCATTGCCTATTTTTAGGAGAGAAAAAGTAATTGTCTGTGTGTCTAATGACAAAAATATGTATCTGTAAACAGGGTGTAGGGTGAGTTTAGGCTAAAATCCCATTTAAGATCTGCTCCATTTATAGTTTCCATGTAGCAAATATGCATTATATATTTCATAAAGATTGTAATAAAATCAGAATACAAAATTTTATGTAAAAAAAAATTACTATTATTGTTCACTAAAAGTTACTGTTTAATATAAATTAATTTTGAAGTAATTATTCAGTATTTTTGAATTTTAAACCAAAAGTGTGTAAAAGAATTATAATTTTATAAATAAATAAAAAAAACAGTTTAGGTGTAGCTCTATTCTGTTTATAATTTCTTTGCAGAAAATTTGCATTATATATTGCATAAATTATTTATTCTTTTTTATGACAATCTTTATGGTATAAAAAGCTTGAAAAAATATTATTTCTATTATCATTGTTAACATTATTCGTTATAACGTTATATAACAGTTATTCATTCTGAATTGCTAATTCAGTTTCTAGTATTTTGAATAATATTTCTTAGTTTTAACCAAAAGTCTGTCAAAACTAAATTAAAGGCTCAATTTTAGGTGTAGTTCTTTTCTGTTTCTATATTGCAAATATGCATTATACTGTACATTTCATTAATTAATTAATTTATTTATTCATGCTAGCATGCTTTTTAAAAAAAAAAAAAAAATAGGTATTCTGTATACTTAAGGACAGATCCCTAGAAATGTGGTTACTTTATTGTCAGGTTTCACATGGCTCTCAGTTTGGCTGTGGTTGGATGGAGATGTGAGAGTATTATTGTAAATCATATTTACAATGACAGCTGGTCATTTTATAACAAATAAATGACTTTCATCAATTTCCAAAACTGGTAAACATAATCTTATATATGTTGCTACTCTGTTTAAAAAAAACTAGCGTCAATCCAGTGGTATTAACCAAATCTCTCTTTTCAGATCTGTGTGATCCTCACCGAACATCTCACTCCCAAGGGAATTCCGGGTCAGAATGTTACCCTCTATTAGATTTGGGCTAGATTAGCTCCTGGCACTGTCTGATTAGCCAGTTGGGACTAGCGTATTAGCATTTGACTGAGAGTTGGGTAATGCGGTTAGCATGATTAAGGGGGGTATTGTTTGCTCATGGCCTTCTGTGCCTTGTACCCCATAAACCCACCCCGAAACATATTTCATATGCCAGCTGCTCCCAACCCATCGCACTAATGATGGCTTAGACACTGAATGAGGAATGAGTGTGACACAACATTCGATTAACATTCTCTTCTTAGTTTACATGAGAGCCAAAACCGTTTTGCTCAAGTAACTTCTAGATTTTTGGGCGTGTTTGTAAATGAATGAAAGATATGAAGTATTTCGTCAATGAATATCTAATGAGGTATATGGTAAGCTTATTAAATTTGTTAATTGCTCATATCAGCTCATGCATATATGCAAGACGAATTTGTTCATTTGCCTTGCAGATATGTCCTGCGCATTGCTTCATGGCAGTTAGCCTAATAGCATTTCCTCCCAAAGCCAAAAACAATCAGTTTTTATATCAGTAACAGTCCAGGCAGATGTACCGCTACCAAGAAAGCCTTTCTCTATAAGAGTCCTCAACCTCTTTAAGTATATCAGAATTATTTTTTTTAATAAGTTATGGTCAAAAAAAGAGAAAAGATGTGTGTGTTAAAAATATATTTTTTTAAATAAATACATAATGTATATATTCCAGCTATAAGAAATCATTATTTATCATCTCATTTGAATGAAGAGAATTTTTTTTTCTAATTTACATAAAAATATTATAATTTAAATAATTGACACTGACTGAATTATTGATAATTAATGCACACCCAATGTGTCTTTTCAGAAACGGCAATTTCTTGATTAATTCCTAACAATCTACATATTAAAGAAAGATTTTAGACTGTATGACTTGAATCATTTTGTTTCATTCTTTATTGTAATGTGTGATGATGTAACTTGTGAAGCCCCCTGTCTGATTTCCAGACTCTGGCATCTGCTTTGAGACATCTGGCATCTTCATTTACTCATCTGACATATTGTATTGTGTTGAAAGCTCAGCGGTGTCAACCAATGTTAAAAATCCTGCCAGCTTTGGGTCACCCAGAACTAACGCACCGTTTCACCTTTTGGCAGAGGCGTCAGGATTTTCTGTGCATGTGAACACCGGCTTAATCAATTCTGAATTAAGGGTCAAGCAGAGCGTTGATTAAATCGCACCCAAATAGGATTTTCCATCACAACTCCATAACTTGGAGAGCCAGTCTGTGTAGTAAGCGGCTGGTTAATAAGACGCCGTGTTTTTATAGACGAGGGCAGCGTGAAAGGATGGAAGTCTGTGTGTGTGTGGCTTTCTAATTACATTTGGAGTGCAGCCACACTCGCACTTGGAAGCTCCTGCCCTGCCCTTTTTAATTAATAATCTCTATGGGTTTTAACCGCACAACCAGGACGGGCTGACTTGCGTTTTTTCTCACTGTTGAAAGTAGATCTGTTTAGTATCCAGCATATCTTGATCGTAGTATGGAGTATAGGAGAAGGTAAGAACTTCCTAATGAAAATCACTTTGGAAATATAGTATTCTAAGTATAAGACTATAGTCAAGATCAGTGTTAGGAATCACATGGAGGCTGAAGAATGAGATAGCAGAAGTGCAACAAGAAACAATATTTAGAGCCTTGTAATATGTTTTATTTCCAAATGATTTGGCATATTCAGTGAGGATTTTTGTATGTCTGAGACCAAATCTTGCTATTTATACATAGAGTAATGTTTTTTAGTTGAGAAATGATACGGCTTTGAAGCCTCCAAGCTCCCCATGTTGGTGACCTACATTTTCTGTCATAGCTGTTTGCTAGTATTGGCTGTTCCATTGGTTTCAGTTCAGTACTGAGTCATCTGGTAAACAGGAAGCTATGTAAGATCACTGAAATCTCACACGGACACATCATTCACTTCCTGTAGGGGTGTTTATGGAAACCATGCTTTTATTGTTTTAGTATCATTTTGCTTTTCTAGTCAAGAAAACAGGAGCGTTTCTTTCTCTAGATCTGTTTTAATTGGTTGTTATCATGATCAAGAGTCTTAATTCACTTCTTGTCAATACTTTGCAGGTAACTACAATTAACCACAAGTTTCTCACTAGCTTTTTAATGTGGTTTTGATGTTCTTCTTCATTATTAAAATGATTTATCAGTATTTTGCAGTCAAGATTGGTTGACTAGATGACTAGTTAATTAGTGAGCTTGACTAATGTTTTTTTCCTCTTGTTTTTTTTTAATCTCTTTTACAGCACCATCACAATCAAAGTAGCACTTGGTAACAGATTCATAATCTTTAACAATATATTTCAAGGCATTTATTGTGAGTCCAAATATTCTTAAGTGCAGATTCACATCTCAGGCTTTTTTTCTGTGTTGTTCTATTTTTTCCAACATTTTTCAGATCTTTTTTTTTTTTTGTTCTGTGCCATTGCAATTTCAAGAAGACATGTAAAGTAAAAAACTGTTTATAATTTATTCAGGGCTTCCTTATGACTAACTAGTTGACTAATTGTTCAGACGGCATGCAGACTAATTGATTTTCTGCATCCCTTATCATAGATGTGAAAGCAGGACTTTTGTTTACTTTTGCCTCATTGAAACATGAGTCATATGCCACCCTCATAGAAAACAGAATGAAATCCAGGGCTGCTTTGCAAAAAGGATAATCCTCTTGCCTTAAAGGAACCAGATAAGAGCTTTCAGTCCTTCAAACACTGCAAGATGTAGTCCTGTGGAAAAACCTCCCTGCTGAGACTGGGTAATTTTTCTAATTATGTACTAAGGGCCAAGTTCACAAAAGTAGGTTAGCACCTCTTATCGACAGCTAGAGAAAATATAGTTTTTGACTTTGTGGAAAGATCACCAGTGCGTTTTAGCAAGTTAACTTTATCTGTAATTACATTAAAATAATATGGAACTTCACCTGTACTCCTAAAGACCACACGTACAGAACGATTTATGTTAAATCTGGTGCTTTACCACAGGAAGGAAACTATTTTGGCTTAATGACTCTTTCCACATATCTGGAACGAAGTTTTGTTTGACTTTTCCATAGTGGAATTCATTGAAAAAGGGAAATATCAGGTCTCAGTTATATTATGTAATGTTGTTTTGCTGATTTTGGCTTCTCTAAGTCATATTTCACACAGTTAAACTCAGCATTTGTGGTTGTTGTAACTCAAGTCAACTAGTTGTGTAGTCAACATAGTTTGACTTGAGCACAGTAATATGAATTAAAAATGTTATGTTTCTGCTCAATTTTCACTACTGTTCAAAATAGAAATACTTTCTAACAATATAAGTCCTTACCATCACTTTGTATTAATTTAACACATCCTTGCTGGAAAAAAAAAAAAATTTCTTGTAAAAAAAAAAAAAAAATTACTGACCCCAAACATTTGAACTGTAGTGTATTATTACAAATGATTATTTTTTTAAAAAATAAATGCTGTTCTTTTTTACTTTTTATTCATCAAAGAATCCTGGAAAAAATGTATCACAGGTTTCAAAAAAATATTAAGCAGCAAAAACTGTTTACAATATTGATAATAAATCAGCACATTAAACTGATTTCTGAAGGATCATGTGACACTGAAGACTGGAGTAATGATGCTGAAAATTCAGCTTTGATGACAGGAATAAATTACATTTTAAAGTATATTAAAATAGTAAACCATTATTTTAAATGGCAGTAATATTTCATAATATTAAATTTTTTTCTGTATTTTTGATCTAATAAATGCAGCTTTGATGAGCATAAGAGACTATTTAAAAAATAATAATAATAATAAAAAAAAATTCTGATTCCAAACTTTTGAATGTTTGTGTGTGTGTGTGTATATATATATATATATATATATATATATATATATATGCTCAACATGGCTGATTTATTTGATCAGAAATTTTCTATTGATATGTTTTCAATAGATGTAATAATGTAATTTATTACTGTGATTGTAAATCTGAATTTTCAGCATCATTACTCCAGTCTTCAGTGTCACATGGTCATTCAGAAATCTAATAGCTAATATGCTGATTGGCAGCTCAAGAAACTGTATTTTTTAGGATTTTTGGTTAATAGAAACTTCAAAATAACAGCATTTATTTATAATGAAAATCTTTTGTAACATTTATAATGTCTTTACTGTCACTTTTGATCAATTAAATGCATCCTTGCTGAATAAATGTACTAATAACCTTAAAAAAAATAATCTGACCCCAAACTTTTGAACAATAGTGTAAAATACCTGTTTTTAGACCTGTTTTATAATGAAGTTTAAGCTTTGTTAATCTGTGAAATTTAATAGCTCTTTAATTTATGGTGTTTAATTGATGAAAGTCCTTGGATGTAGAAAAGGAGAGCGGCTTCTGTTGTAATGAATGAGGTCAACAGCTAATCCTCTCTCATCTCAACACCAGACTGGTTTATTCTCATCCTGTCGGGGCTATTTTACCATTTTACCATTTTACCATGCCAAACTGTTCCATATGTTTTCTGGTACAGCTTAGCCATAAAGGGACCTTGTACATAGACCTTCCTTTATATTGACCTCCTTTCATCTGTTTGGGAATCACATGTAAGCCATTACGACTGTGATGATGGCCCTTTTGTGGTGAATGTGATCCTGTGCGTTAGGTCTCTGTTATTGTGCTCCCTGAGGGCTGGAACGTCTGTCATCAGGCTCCAGCTGCAGTGCGCTTGAGTATGAGATCTGGAGTGATGTTTGCATGAAAACGGTCACAAAGAACCGTAGGATAGTTACTCTTTATTTTGCAGATCTATGAAATCCGGACAATTTGAGGCTCAAAAGATGAGAGGATGATCTTTGCATATGTAGATCAAGTTGTACAACCCAGGATATAATGCAGAGGAAAAATAATGCAGGTTTGCTTTTGTTAGTTTCTTAATTGCTAACTAATAATCTTGTGAAATCGTTCTTCTATGATCTGCTGCGTTTTTCAAGTGAAGGTCAAAGTGCCGCATGATGCTTGTATCAAGAGGTACATTGAAGCCCTTTCATTTTCTCTTTTTATCAATTATTTGTCGGGGGGGGGGGTTGTTTGTTGGTGGAGAAAAGGCTTAAATGCTAACCTTTTTAGTGTGATTTTTATAGTAAATGATCAGTTGGAACAGTTTTGTTGTGAACAGCTGATATTAAAAAATGGATATTTGTAGAAATATCATGTTTTCTTTCCTAAAAGTTACTATTGGTTAACTGAGCTATAAGGTATACTTTATACAGGTGTAATTTTATTGCTGTTGGCCTATTTACAGTCATAATAATTTAGTTTTAAATAAATGAAAAAGTCATAATAATGTAGGTTTAAGTGATTCATTTAAAAGTAAATTATTTTTACTTTTTTTATTCATTTAAAAATAAATATTTTTATTTTAAAATTAACAATAATTTACTTTTAAATGAAAAAAATGTATACTACATAAATTTAAAAAAATACTAATCTGTTACTATTAAAATTCAATTATTAATTTAATTTGATAAGTAAAAGTAAATTATAATTTGTTTATTAATTTGAAATTTAACTGTTTATTTAAATTAACAATAATTTAATTGAAATAAAAAAATAATAATCATTTGATTTTTTTACTTAGTTTGTTTGAAATTAAATGTAATAATTAATTGTTTAGCTTCAAAAACAAGTCACAGTATTAACGTAATTTATTAATTGACTTCAAAAACGAACTTGGTTTATTTTGATTGCCTCTCTTGTCCTGACATTTTCTCACCCCGTCCAGTAAGTGCCGTTCCAGCCTGCATTACCTCGAACTCATGAATGAAATGAGACACGCTGTGCAAGGAGAGAGGGTATGAAAGACCATGTATGATGAATGAGAAAGCGCCACTTGCTAATACTGTATTACGTAGTTTATCTCAAAGGAAGAAGGTAAACGAATTACACCGGAGCAGGATGCAGCCCAGGCAGACTTACGTCTACTGGATATGGATATAGATCAATATGAATGCAGCCATAGTGCTGCCTTTGCTTCAAAACAAGCTGCTGATGGAAGGATGTGAAAAACCACACAGGAAAGGATTGTATCATTGATGCTTTAGAGAGGAAGAGATTGATCGCTTCACCATGGAAATGAAAACTAGAGATATTGAGAAAATATGAGCATGAGCTGTCATTTATGTCGTTTAATAAATGTGTTTGTATATGTTTTATATTTTTTCCCAAATTCCTAAGTTGATCCATTTCTGGATTTGTTTTAATTTTTAATTTTTCACATTTTAATTTTAATTTTTAATTTTTTTGCATTCCTTTTTAAAGGTTAAATTTAATTTTTGTAATGAAAAAGCAAGTCTAAATGACTGAAATAATAAACCTTACAATTTAAAAACACTGTAACAGAAATGTATTAAAAGTTAAACCGAAATTACATTTTAGGGTCCTATGAAGTGCGTTTTAGTTTTTCCCAAATTCTGTTTTGTTTTTCCCAGATTACATGTTTCTAAATGATTCAGTTTTAATGGTAATAATTTGATCATTTATTTCACTTTTTACTGTAATAGGACCCTATGATATTCTGTGTAGTCTCTTTAATTTTTTCTGGATTTATGTTTTAATATAAAAATTTTTTATGAAAAAATAAGGTATAAAACATTAACAATTTAATTAATCTTTTAAAACGTAAACAAATAAAAATGAACAATCCCTTGTATTTTTGCTGAACAAAGTGCTGTAGAGGTTTACTTTTAAAATTAAAACGTGAAAGGAAAAAAAGTGATATTTAAAAAAAAAAAAGTATGTATTTTCATTTTCAATATTATATATATTATTATAATTTTTAATATTATTATAATAATATTATTATTTTTATATTATTGTTTGAAAAGCACATTCTGCTGTACAATTTTAATATATTTCTGTTGCAATTTCTTCAACATTTGACAACATTTGAGTTTCTGTGTGTGTCTGACGATAGTGAGCCCATATCACAGTTTGATGAATTAAATGTATGGCTCTACTTTGATTTATTCAAATTCTGTGACATTTCATGTTATATGCATTCTGTCTGTGTTTTCCACACTGCAAAAATCACAGGGCCCTACGATGCACTATTCCAGTAGTTTGTGAGTGACTGCACAATTGCCATTTCTTTTCATAACTAGATCAAGTGGCATGTTAGCACTCCACGTTCCCTCGAGGATGTAGAAATACATGCACACAGACACCTCAGCATTTCTATTCCCAAAGCTGATAATTAGCCTCACCAGTTTGAAAACACTCTGTGTCATCTCGGCCCCCATTAAAGCTCTGTTGAGGCCTGTGCCTTTTCAGCTTAGAGTTTAACTGCTGCGCTCCTCCTGGTCGAACCATTGTGACCATGTTTACTACGCTGTGTTGAATTAATACTAATGGCTGGAGGAGATTATACACCTCCATCTGTCTGTCTGCTAGTTCACAGTCTATAGTCACTTTTAGAGTATGGAAAAGGCTGAATGTGGTGGCATTGTGAATGTTCTGCTGAACATCTCCTTTTATGTATATTACTACCGCTTTAAATGGTCTGCTGATTGTAGATCTGGAGGGGTTTCTGTCAGTAATTGGCTGTGAGGAGCGGTTGAGCTCAGATGACACTCTGCGTTGTGCCGCTCGTGTTTCTGGAGGCTTGACCGTGACCTCGTCTCGGAGTCATTACATCAACTCTTGCGTGTCACTGTGGAATTCTGAGCAGCTGGTGATGCAACAGCAAGCGGAAATACTGACTGCTGACAGAACTGACATGTCAGGAAGAGTTTTCTAGAGCCTTGACTGAGTAAGGACGTCTCCTCTGAGTTTCCAAGCACAGACATATCTATCCATCTATCTGTTGTTTGTTATATCTGTCGTTCCGATTGTTCTGTCTGTCATTCTGTCTTTCTTTCTGTATTTTTTATATCTCATTCTATAAATGTGTCTTTCATTTGTTCTGTCATTTGATCTTGGTCTGTCTGTCTTGCTGTCCATCCTTCATTATATCTGTCCGTACATTTAATTTATTCTGACTGTCATTTGGTCTATCTGTTTTCCTACCCTTTATTATGTCTGTCATTCTGGTGTTCGTCCAGTCTGTCTATCTATCTGTCTGTCTGCCTGTTCTATCGTTTGTTATATCTGTTGTTATATTGTTCATTATATCTCTTATTCTATCTGTCTGCCTGTATTTCTGTCATTTATTATCTGTTGTTCATTCTGTCTGTATCTATCTATCTATCTATATATCTATCTATCTGTCTATCTATCGTTCTATCATTCTGTAGTTCTATCTATCTATCGATCTATCTATCATTCTATCTATCTATTATTCTATCTATTGTTCTATAGTTCTATCTGTTGTTCTGTCGCTCTATAGTTCTATCTATCTATAGTTCTGTCTTTCTATCATTCTGTCTATCGTTCTATCTGTTGTTCTGTCTATCATTCTATCTATCGTTCTATAGTTCTATTGTTCTGTCGTTCTATCGCTGTCGTTCTGTTTTTCTGTCATTCTCTCGTTCCATCTATCCTATATATTGTTCTGTCTATTATTCTATCATTCTATCTATCATTCTATAGTTCTATCTATTGTTCTGTCGTTCTGTCTATCTTTCCATAGTTCTGTCTATTTGTCGTTCTATCGTATGTATTGTTTTATAGTTCTATCTATCTATTATTGTATCTACCATTCTATAGTTCTAGCTATTGTTCTGCCTATCGTTCTATGCTTATATCTAGGGCTGGGTATCGAGTTCGATACTTTTTAGGCACCGACCGAATTGCCTCGATACCACCGAGTATCGAAAAACGTCTTGTCGTTCGGTACCAAATTTCGATACCTAAGGGGTTAATCTCATCAACGTCAGTGAGGCAATAAGCCTGCAGCACTAGGTGTGTTTCACTAGAAGCGACGCAGCGCTGATTGATCAGTGTTTGATATCTGCGAGAGCGATTCGAAAGCGTACAGAGCAGTCTGCTCTCTATATATCGCGCCGTTGTGTTTATTACACACAGACTGAAGCGCGCGTGACGCTCGCGGTGATTTCAGCGTCTGCCGTCTAAATGAGGACATAAACACATGAACAACATCTCCAGAACTGCTCTGAGAGTCACTCCACGAGCATTTTACCATTTGATTTGAGTAAAACTAGCGTCATATCATACACACACAGAACTGTAAAGGTATTCACGGCAACTCGTCAAAATAAAAGTATCTTGAAAACCAGATACAGAACACAGAATTTCTGAGGAAAAATAAAACATTTCATAAGGCTATTTTAAGAATAAATTTGAATAAACTTAGTTTTTATGCATTCAAATAATTACACATAGTACAACACAGAATTTAATAACAATAAAACGAGTATGGTGAAAGAAAATAAAACACCCACTTATGAAAGTGGATAAAGATTTTCAATTTCTTGAAGTCTTTAACAACCTAGAATAAATGAATAGAAATGAAGATTCTGTCTGAGCTATGCATTTTAAAACGAACAAACACTAGTGTAAACTGAAAACTATTTGAGCTTTATTAAAATTATTTGCACTGATTTATTGTGTTGGATATATTTTGTTCCTTTGTGCAGTGGCTCAGGAGATGAGTCTTTGAGTCTGTATCAATGTCAACAAGCTGAAAAAAATAAAACCAAAGTTTTTTGAGATAATGTAATCTTGTTAAAATTGATTTCATAAAATTGGTATCGAAAAAAGTATCGTTCAGGAACCGGTATCGAACTCAAGGTATCGGTATCGGTATCGATATCGAAAATTTTTGAACGATACCCAGCCCTACTTATATCTATCTATCGTTCTGTCTGTTGTTCTATAGTTCTATCTATTGTTCTGTCATTCTATCTATCATTCTGTAGTTTTGTCTATCTATCGTTCTATCGTTGTATGTATCATTTTATAGTTCTATCTATTATTCTATCTATCGTTCAATCTATTGTTCTCCAGTTCTTTCTATCTGTTGTTCTATCTATCTATAGTTTTGTCTATCTATTGTTCTGTCTATCGTTCCACCATTCTATCTGATGGGAATCTGCGAAGAGATCCAGCCAGTCACCTGTTATTGTCATGTGACTATTTTTTTTCTACATTAACGACATCACCTGGTTTGTACAGTGCCCTTATATGTTGTGAACAAATAATAATCACTGTGCCTGATTTCAACTTGCCATTTTTGTCTCCATATTGCTGTTACCAGAATCCATCACTGATTCAAGAAGCACCCATCATGTCCTTGTCTATTTTTAATATGCCTAATCTTTTATTAGATGTGTCTTGGCCCGGGGCCCTTACGAGAATGGCCCTTGAGTTCCATGTTGGTCCCCAGCAACCGTCTTTTTGGCGCCAGGCTAATGGTGATAGACGTGGCAGTGAAACCTAAGAGCAGTTGCTAAATATGTGCTAATGTGGTAAGACCATCAAGTCCACACGCTGGCGGCACACACTTGACAACTGACGTCAGAGTGTGTTGTGATACTTTAGATATGGAGTACTCACATGTATGCTTATTCATAACCATGTGCATTTGCTCATTAATGTTGAGCATATATGACCATTATGAGCAACAGCACCATTAATGTAGCATAAAAGTGGACACGTTTCAAATGTTCTGATGTTGTACGGCTGCTTTGTGTGATGTTCAGAACAAAATTGAACCTGCTTTTGATATTTTTATCTTCAATTGAACTGTGAAACCGAATCATTGACTCATCAATTTGAGAACCAGATCAGCCAGAATCAAATGAATCATTTATGAACAAAATCAACAGATTCGTTGAATTGAAGTTTTCATTTGAAGTTTCACTTAAAACCAAAGATTCGTTAATGACCACAATTAAAAATTCATCACAATATTCTCCAGTGAGGAGTATGGAAAACATGTTCAATGGAGGAATCCTGTGAAAAACGCAGTGCTCTCGTTTTCATTGATCTGTCATGCTGGTTTTCATTTTTTTTTAGCTCCAAGTTGATTTTATGGTGTTACATAACAATTCTGAGAACGTTCACTTGTTAGCAAGCACTAAATAAAAATAAACACGTGTGTTCCAGCTGTGAGCAGCTGTGAGGGGTTGATTGACTCGCTGAGAGGGCGGCTGCAATAACGCAACTTTCTGCTTACTCTGGCTCAGGGAGATGATTTAGCTCGAAGACACGTTTGGACGCAGATTGCAGATGTTTTCTGACAGTGTCCATGTGGACGTCATGCTAAACGATGTCAGTGAGGAGGGTGCTGTGGTGGACAGCTGTTATGCGGTGACGCTTGTGGCGTAAGGGTGTTAGAACGCTGTGTGTGTTTGTGCGTCTGTGGCATTTCACATTGCCAAGTCAAGAACCTTTGGCTCTGTTAGCATAGTGACAGAGGCTAACCTTGTGCAAATGTGTCTATCTATCATTCTGTCTGTCCTTCTATCTAGCATTCTGTCAGTCACTCTATCTATCTATCAATCCATCCACCCATTCATCCATCTGTCTGTATCTCCACTAAAGTATTTATCCATCTGTCCATCCATCTATCTTTATACCACTTTTTCTTCCTCTTCTATTCCTCAGAAAAATCTGTCAAGAAAATATGCAGAAAGTGCAGGCGGTATTGCAAATATAAAATGTTTTTGATCATTTATAAATGGCTTAATCTCAGTAGGAGGAAGAGCTTTGTAGATTTTATCCATCCATCCATCCATTTTCCTCTAAAGTATTCATCCATCTGTCCATTTTCCTCTGAAGTATCCATCCATCCATCCATCATCCATCCATTTTTCCTCTAAAGTATCCATCCATTTTGCTCTGAATTATCCATCCATCCATCCATTTTTCCTCTAAGGTATCCGTCCATTTTCCTCTGAAGTATCTATCCGTCCGTCCATCCATCAGTTCATCCATCCATTTTTACTCTGAAGTATCCATCCATCCATTTTTCCTCTAAAGTATTCATCCACCCATCCATCCATCCATCCATCCATCCATCAATTTTCCTCTGAATTATCCATCCATCCACCCATCCATTTTTCCTCTAAAGTATCCATCCATCTGTCCATCCATCAGTTCATCCATCCATTTTTACTCTGAAGTATCCATCCATGCAGCCATCCATTCATTCATTTTTCCTCTAAAGTATTCATCCATCCATCCATCCATCCATCCATTCATTTTCCTCTGAATTAAACATCCATCCATACATTTTTCCTGTAAGGTATTCATCCATATGTCAATTTTCCTCTGAAGTATCCATCCATCCATCTGTTCATCCATCCATTTTTCCTCTGAAGTATCTATCCATCCATCCAATTTCCTCTGAATTATCCATCCATCCATCTATTTTTCCTCTATCCATCCATCTGTCCATCCATCAGTTCATCCTTCCATTTTTACCCATCCATCCAGTTCATCCATCTATTTTCCTCTTAATTATCCATCCAACCATCCATCCATTTTTTCCTCTAAAGTATCCATTCATGCATCCATCCATCCATCCATCCATTTTCCTCTGAATTATCCATCCATCCATACATTTTTCCTGTAAGGTATTCATCCATCTGTCAATTTTCCTTTGAAGTATCCATCCATCCATCTGTTCATCCATCCATTTTTCCTCTGAAGTATCTATCCATCCATCTGTTCATCCATCCATTTTTCCTCTGAAGTATATTCCTCTGTCCATTTTCCTCTAAAGTATCCATCCATCCATCCATCCATTTTTCTTCTAAAATATTCATCCTCAATCCAAAGAGTTTTGAGAGAAATGTGTCACAAGTAATTCAGGTAAGAAAACATGCAGAAATTGCAGGTGGTATTGCAAGAAAAAATATTTTTGATGATTTATAAATGGCTTGATCTCCGTAGGAGGAAGAGCTTTGTAGATTTCAGTGACCCACATTTCAGAATCCCACAGATACAAAAACATACGCATGGCACTGCATTTATCACAGCGCATCTGACAGAAACACGACAAGAAACCCAAATCACATGAAAGTGCACAGACTATGTTCATCCACCTAAACACATCGATTCAGCCCTAGGGAGACCTCAACCAATCATAGATCAAGCCCACCCTGATTCTTCCTCACCTCTACTATCATGAGCTTCAACACCAAACTGATTTCACTTGAAATGTTTTGAATCTGACCCTGATCTGTATCATGCATAGACTAATCTCAAACCTGGTTGTCACATTTATTCTGCACTGATAAATAGCAGACGCTCAACAGTGGCTTGTCCCCACCTCTGCTGGGAATTCTGGGACTGGAGCACCCGTAGCCCAAGGCTTCAGCAGTCCTGGTTTGCTCTGCCTCTCTCTCCTCCACCCCAATGTAAATTAGAACCAGATGAGGTTATTCTGGGTGGCTTAATCCAACCTCTCTGGAATGGCCCATCCGGCCCGTTTTACGACACGTCACTCCAAATATAAGGAGGTTTAGCGACCACTTGACTATATTAGGATAGAGAGTGAACATGTTGTACGATAAAATTCTTTTGTCATGTTGAAAACGGCAGGTTTTCGGTATGAAATCATAGCGTGTGCATAGAATAGTTCATTATGTCAGGGTTTATGGTGTTCTTTTCCATTTTAAAGAGCTGTATGTCTGTTTTCCATAGAAACATGAACAACCAGTCTGTCACATTTTACGCCTCCTCATTTGCTCCTTCAGAAATCAGCAGACAATGTAAGAAACTACATTTGTTTATTTGGCGCTAAAACCAGCAGCATTTCTTAGCTGTACTCACATTCATATTGGAATAAATATACACTTCACGAGTATTTTCACTTCTTGCGTTTTGTTTCACTTTAACTTTCCTAAGAGATGGTGAAGTAGTTATGAAACCATGCCATACCAGTTTCATGGTCTTCGTTTGTTCATTTACATTGCATTTTGAAGGCTCAACAAGAATAAGATTTGGTTCAAGTTCAGAAAGCCTTGAAATCCCCTGAGATCAACATCCATCTCAGGTGACCTTAGTGATCCAGTAGTCAGAAACGCAAATGATCATATTGCATTGTAGTCATCACATGGTTGTTGTGTCAGTCTGGAAAACCAGGTAATTCCCTGTGATTTGTTAGGCAGTGTTCGATTACTGTATGTGTGTACAGTACATGCACATTTGCAAGAGCGCCGTCTCTTCTGTGGAATGTGCCGTCTCAGTTCTCCTCTGTGGCCAGATGGTCTTCTGTTGGCAGACACACTTGTGCCAACAAAGAGCCACATTGTGCAAACCTCCATAGAGATGTATGCCAGTTTACCATAAGAAGTTAGTCAAGAAGAGTGATCGTGACGTAAAATTGATATTTAGAGTTCAGAATTCCTTGATATGATCACTGAAAGCAAGTCAGGTGTCTCTAATAGGACTGTGATTCACAGGACAGTTTCTCAAGGAGCTTTCATAACTAACAGGGAAAGTGAGGGAGTAGGTGGGATGTGGATGGAAAGAAAGCTGAATAGCAGAAAAGATGTTTTGTGAAGAACAGAGAAGAAAAAAGTGGTAAAAATATGGCAACCTGAGTGTCTTATTGCTTTTATAAACATTAACAATAGCACATGATCAATTTTGTTTGTTATTATTAGTAGTAGTAGTAGTAGTAGTAGTAGTATCATTAATCACAATTTTAATGAACAATTATAACAAATAACACAAATCACAATAAACAATTGCAGGCTGATTTGAAGAACTTTGAATGCTCCTATCTCGCATAGCAAAGTGTCCGAAGCGGCGGTCACACATGACAGCACTGATATGATGAGAGCTTCACGGACAGCTGAGCTTCTTCATCTGAATGTCCATATCTCAAGCTTCCTCATGACGGTGATAAAGCCTGTCAGCTCATCTCACTGTGACTGTCAGAGCACTTCACCCTGCCATGACTGCTCATACTGCAGTACACTGACCTCAGATGCTTCCAGTGACCGCATCAACACCTTTCATTTGTTTCAGCTGAAATTCGTGAGGCTTTACTAGCTGTAGTCTTACTCTGTTTTTAAAAAACAAGTAGAAAAATCAGTATAGATTTGTAATGTTTGCTATCATTTTGACTATTGTGGACGGATTTAAATAAAATAAATAAGTACTGTATATAATTGAATTATTAAATACTTTGTGGAATGTTGCAGCTAATAAATAAATGTACTATGAAACGTAAGCATAAATAAATGCATTTAGTAAATACATAAATACATGTTAGGCCCTGTTTCTTTATTTGTACTGACTTTTCATTGTGCATATTTATTGATTGCAACATCATTTTATGATGTAATATTTCATGACATATTGATTTGCTATATTTTACTTCAAGGGGTGTAGTTTATTTTGTATTTTGATTCATTTTTACAGCTATTTGTTTTGTTATTTTACATCAATTTTATTGTACATTTTAAATAATAATTATTTTTTTATGTTTCATTGTACGTTTATCTATTGCAACATTCCATGACATATTTAAAAGTGTAGCTAATTATTTATTATTTAATTTAGTTAAATGTTAAATGCCTCTATAGACTGTTGTTGGACCTAGAAAATTATAAATATAACATTAATAAAATTATTTTAAAATAATTCTAATAGTTTTCTATCTGCTTCAGGCATATTGGTGTGTCCCTTATACATATAACTTTAATAATATGATCAAACAACAATATATATTGGTCTGAATCTAGTCTTCGTAGGTTTGAAGTCTGATGTGTATTTGATGAGTGTGTTATTCTCCTGCAGTGACTCACAGTCAGATGAGTTCAGTCACTGTTTATCATGACGTGTTTTCTCGCAGTGTTTGTGGTCTGTTTTTAAAGCGTGAAAGAGAGGCTATGTGATCGGGGGAATCCCTAGTGCATGATGGGATATTAGAGGACTCTGGGCAGGGTCAGTATAAAGTCATCTCCATCCAGTTACTTTCAGTCATTGCAGTCTCTCAGGAAGAATAAGAATGGAATGTGAAATGAAATGTCTCATTTCCTGTCATCATCATCAGAGGCTTGTGTCAAACCTTTTGGACAAGGGCGTTATAAACAGTGGGGGGGAACTGTTCACTTCCACTCTTTCAAATGAGACTTCTCTTTTCAGTTGACTGTGAGAAGCATTTGTCTCCATTTGTCTCTGATTCACAGTATATTCAGTTTTTATCCACATTACTGCTTAATTTAACGTTTTATTTAAAAAAAAAAAAATCAAATAAAAATGATTCACTTATTTCATGCATTCCAGCTCACATAAGAATAAAACACTTTTTAGCACTTATTTCTAACAGCTTATTTCATTTTTCCCTGTTTTTTTTTTGTTTTTTTAATTGTTTTCACTCATTCCAGCCCGCATAAGAGTAATATCCAGTCATTATAACACTCTTGTTTTATTTTGTTTTGTTTTTTTCACTAATTTTAGTCTACATAATAATAATATCCAATTATTTTTAACATGATTATTTATTTGTTTGTTTGTTTTCACTTGTTCCAGCCCACATAAGAATAATATCCAATCGTAATTAACACTTATTTATAACACTTTTTGTTTTATTTGATTTGATTTGATTTTACTTTATTTTATTTTATTTCAGGCCTTATAAGAATAATATCCAATTTTAATATTTTATTTATTTATTTATTCATTCATTTTCGCTCTTTCCAGCCCACATAATAACAATATCCAATCATAATTAAGACTTATTTGTAACAGATTTTATTATATTCTGTTTCATTTCAGCCCTTGTAAGAATAATATCCAATCATTTTAACACATTTATTCATTCATTCGTTCATTCATTCATTCATTCATTCATTCATTCACTCACTCTTTCCAGCCCACATAATGATAATATACAATCATAATTAACTCTTATTTCTAACACTGATTTTATGTTCTTTTTTTATTTTATTTCATCCCTTGTAAGAATAATATCCAATCATTTTTACACTTATTTATAACACTTTTTATTTATTTATATATTTTTATTTCCTGTTAAGGGAAATGTGCAGTTCATTCCTGTTGTAAAGCTTGTTTTGTAAAGCTTGTTTTAGTTAGTAACAGAAACCAAGGGAGGTGCATCTTGCGATTTATTGCTGGTCAATAAATAAAGTCACTCAGTAGAGGGCGCTCTTTTTCATCCATAACAATCCAGCTACCTGTTTTCCTGCTGACAGCAAAGCAGTGACACCCAGAATGTGTTTACATTCAAATGAAAGTTCTGTTTTCTAGTAACACCTGACATTACCAGGAGAATTAACATCATTAGTTAAGCCTAAAATGTCTAAATTTAGTCTCTCTTTCTGTCCATCTCCAGACCACTCCAGCTCCAGCGGCACATTGTCCTTCCTGCCTCTGCGCTCGCAAGGTCCCATCCCCACGGCCCACGTCATGCCATCTCCGTCCAGCTCCAAACTCAGCGTGCCCTCTGCCCCCACCAGCCCCTGGAGCAGCTGCCAGCTCCCTTCTCCCCTCGACAGCCCCCTGGACATGAAAGACCCCCGGCCGGTGCGCCGCTGGTCCTCCCTCACCCGTCTGACCGGCCAGGAAAAGTCCACCCCTTCTGGGAGACCGTCGTACCGCATGGACCCTCACGGATCCCTGGATCGAGGCGTGCTCTACGGCTACAGACAGGACCCTGTTTATTCAGACAGCTTTCTCTCTGAGAGCCTGCACAAACTTTCCACCAACTCTGACTTTACTAAGTACGACCTGGGCAGCAGTAACACCCCGGGGAAAACGGACTCGTCTTGCTCTTCTCCGCTCAAGCCCAGCACGTTAGACCTCACCTATAGTGCCTTACCAGAGAGCAAGACGTCCACCATCGGCCAGAGAGGTCCCACACTCAGGCACCAGGCCGTGGGAGGGTCGCCCATTCAGCCGGCCGTACGGACTCAGATGTGGCTGAGCGAGCAGATGGAGTACCGGCCCGGACCGGAGGGCTGCGGCTCGTGGCAGCAGGAACAGCAGCAGCGAGAGCGACTTCGACAGGAAGCGGAACTCCCACAGGTCAGTTTGCAGTTGCTTTGACAGAGAATGTAAAGATGGAAAAATGCATGGAGAAATGAAGAAATTAGGTAGAAAAACTAGTAGGTTCACAGCGCCCTCTGCTGGAGAGACAGTGGTAGGGTGAGTTGTCCCGTTTACAGCACAAACCACAGAAAAAAAATGTCATGCTATTCTTCATTTATCAGACTCATGTGTTATTTTTTAAAGTGCAACTTGTGTTTAAGGGAGGTTCCCGATTACATCCACACCAGGGTATTTTAGTATTAATTATATACTATTATAGCATGTATTAATTATTACTACTCATTATTAAATTAAATTTTTAGTTTTTAATTTAATTTGAGTTCAGATTTTATTATTTTTGTGATGCTTTGGTCATTTTTATCTTTCATTTTTGTCATTATAATTTAAAAAAATAAAAAAAAAAAGTAAATATTTTTGTTTTTTGTCTAATATTTATACTTCATTTTATTTCAGCTTTATTTCAATACAATTTAACCCTCAGTTTGTAAAAATAAACACTTAAATTTACAATAGATTTTTTAAAATATTTTTTTATTTAAATATATATATATATATATATATATATATATATATATATATATATATATATGTATGTATATATATATATATGTATATGTGTGTGTGTGTGTGTGTGTGTGTGTGTGCATTTAAATGACCAGCATGTCTCAAATGCTAACAAAAGCTAATTTATATTGAACTTGTATTGAAATTAACTTGAAGTTAATGCTTTAAAATCAATGTGAAACTTTCTAATCAGGCATATTTTCTGAAAACTGTGTGTTACATACCAGAATGGAGCCAGGTAGTTGGAGGGGTTTAAAAGTAAGATGGATTCTTGACATCAGCTGAAAAGGAAAGTAATTTCAGAGACAGAGCAAGGTTATGATTGATAAAATGTGCACGGTTGAATCATGCACAATATGACCAAGAGCATGCATTAAGTAGATTAGGTCCATTTTGATTTCATGTTGATTATGGCCTCCTGTGCCGGGTTTCTGTTTTTAGTATGAAAGACCCAAATTTGTTCCAGATGATCTCTGCAGGGCTTAAATATTTGCGGATATCTTTCATATTCTTTGCTTGAGACTCAAAATGTCTTATTCAGCTCGCAAAGAGACACAAAAACATATTTTGTTATCAGTGGAAGTGTTTTATTTGCAGCACTTACTTTCATTGTCTTATTTCTCAAATTCCTTCACATTCATGAGTATATCATTATTTCATAAATATATCACTCAGATTTTAACAAGAACACAGTGATTGTATAAATAATATATAAAGATTACATTTTTGATTATATAATAGACAAACCAGTGCGTGTTTTTTTTTTTTTTTCTTTTTTATTAAAACCATGATTGTGTCCTTCAGTTTATAAAATACATCTTATTAGGAGTGCATATCTACAGCTTTTATTGCAGGAATAATAGTTTTTTTAAGAATAGTGTCAGTGGTGTGTCATGTGATTTGAAAGCTCACCTATATTTTCAGTTTTAATTCATTTGACCATTGACCATAAATTCAAACCTGCTGATGTAAAGATGTAAATTTTGATTTTGATGTAAATCCCATTGTTATGGGATTGTGTTGTTGCATTTGAGCAGTAAGTGGCAGCAACCACTAGAGGGCGCAGTGATACTGGTTTTAAAGCCTCAGTTTTTTGTTTTTTTGGGTGGGTGTGTGTGTGTGTGTGTGTGTGTGTGTGTGTGTGTGTGTGTGTGACTAAATTGTAGCAGCATTATCAAGTTTTGAATTTTTTTTAGCATTTACCTTAGCTCTAGTAAAGCGTGTGTTATAGGCTAAAGGTGTTATAATAACTGATATTTTAACACCAGACTTTCAAAACGTCCTGACTGTATGATTCAAATGAGTGAAATATGTGTCCTGAGAAATAATAAAAGTCTCTGTGACAGTGAAAATAAAAAGTAGTAAGGGGAACAGCCTACATCAGAAAACTAGCCAATCAGAAACATTCTCTGCCTGTCAATCATTTTGCACAGGCTTGTCTGGTGTGTAGTTGAAGTTGGAAAAAGTATAGAAGTCAGTCTAATGTCACGTAAGGCACATATAAAATGGTTTTGGAGGTAGAGAGAGTAGAAGTCTCTGAAACATACATCCCTCTTATACCAGTAATTTGTGTTTCTGGCCATTTTGGGGTCACATGAGCTTGACCAGAATCAGCATGAGCAGTAGAGCCACTACAATAAGCAGAAAGTTGAGCAGCAGGTTTAGTCCTCGGTTATTGATCAGATCCATAGTGATGGGATGGAGATTTCCAGGGATGTTCAGCTTTGGCGAAGTGTATCACGAGTGTGTTCGGCCCCAGGTGGAGGTTCTTCTTGTTTGCCAGTGAAAAGGAGGATGAGCAGGTTACATCACGCTGGTCTCTCACATGCCGTGGAAAGAGCTAAACATGATTGACAGACTGACATGAGCTTTTCTGATAAGACAGAGTCATATAAACAGGCAATAACTGGTTCACTTATGTGTTAGGACTAGTATACCTGTGAGTTTATTATTGAAATGCTGGTTTTGATTGTTTAACTGAATTAGTACAGTGGGATTATCAGTCAAAAACAGAAACGGCACACTTTTTATTACACACAAGTGATCATGTAATGTTTTTATTGAGCAAGTGTTTTTCAGTTTGGCACAGTGTGTAACAGAAGACGTGGCTCAGTCAATCCTTCAGGCCCGCAGGTGACATGCAGTGATGGGATAGTGACAGACACATGGACAGACACTTGCATGCAGCACAAGTTCACAGTGAATGCTGGTCAGTTCTTCAAATCGCTCCAGAAAGTGGAGCTCCAGTCCTGTTTTAGTTGGACGCTGCTTTAACTAATTCCTAATCAGTTGTGCTGTTAAATATATTGTACGCTATTGTCCAAAAGTTTGGGGTCGGTGAGATTTAAAGACTGCTCACCAAGGCTGAATTTATCTGATCAAAAATACAGTAAAATGGGAAATAGTATTACAATTTAATATAACCAGTTTCTATTTTAATATATTTTAAAATGTAATTTATTCATGTGATGCAAACCTGAATTTCAGCAGTCATTATTTCAGTCTTTAGTGTCACATGATCCTTCAAAAATCATTCTAATATGCTGATTTGCTGCTCAAGAAACATTAATATTATCAGTGTTCAACGTGTGCTTTTTAATATTTTTTTGTGGAAGCTGTGATACATTTTTTTCTCAGTTCTTAGTTTTTGACACATAAAAATTAACAAAAAAACAGCATTTTTTGTAATATTATAAATCTCTTTACTGTCACTTTTGAACAATTTATTGCATCTATGCTGCACAAAAGTTTTCGTTTCTTAAAAAAAAAAAAAAAAAGAAACAGAACTTACTGACCCCAAACTTTTAAACAGTAATTTAACTATTTTTAGCAATATTAAATGAAATATATGTTTAATTATACTCAGTATTTATATTTACTTCATTAATTTTGCTCATCTTGGATTTACTTTTCACAGTGGCACAGTCCATTATTTAATTTGGCTTTACTGCTTAGGATACATGCATTTGGCCCAAGCCTTAACATTTGGCCCAAATTAAATTAAATTATGTAATTCAATTGTATTTTAATCATCTGACTGTCTAGTCATTGATGTTGGCAACATCCACTAAAAACCCATATTGTTTAACCTTTAGTTTATATTAGTATTGCCTTTCTTGTGTTACTCTGAATGTGCTATTTACAAATTGTTTAAACAGAAATCATGCAATGTATAACCCAACTACTCAAAACCCTCTATAAAATAATAAATAGCCCCGCCCATCCCACCCCTCAACACGATTGGCCCCTATGTACAGTCCTTCGCCCTTATTGGCTAGAGGGAAACCTGTGGCCTCTCCCGCTCACATTAGCAAGACAATGATGTAGATGAGCAGCAGGCAGATGAGGATGAGGCAGAAGTTGACGAAGAGCTCCTGCATGTTTTGCTTGGCCTGCTGTGGAACCTCCATGGTGGACGCCCGCCGGATGGCCGCCCGCGTGATGTGCTGCACCTTGTCCATGCTGAGGCGGGGTGGGTGGGACGGATTAGTGCGGAGGAGAGAGAGGAAGGAAGGACGAGTGAAGAGCCGTGTGAGGAGGAAGCAGTACTGGTTGATGGAGGAGGTGATCCGGTTGCCAGTGGACACGGAGGCTGAGGGAAAGGAGCAGGAGATGAAAGAGTGAATGTGCATGCAGATTCACACGTGACATGCAGGTTTTGTAGATGTTTCAGAAGATTTTGACTCTATATAATGTATGGAAGCCAGTTTCCGCCACTGAGTAAAAAATAAAAAAAGTAATTGCGTTTTTTTTTTTTTTATCTCACGATTCTGACTTTTTTCTCGCAATTGCGAGTTTACATCTCACAATTCTGAGAAAAAAGTAAGAATTGCAAGTTTATGAGAAAAAAAAAAGTCAGCATTGCGTCATATAAAGTCAGAATTGCGGGATATAAACGTGCAATTGCGAGAAATAAAGTCAGAATTGCGAGTTAATATCTCGCAATTCTGAATTTTTTTCACAATTGTGAGTTTGTATCTCACAATTCTGACTTTTTTTCTCAAATTGTGAGATACGAACTCGCAATTGCAAGTTATAAAGTCCAACTCTGAGAAAAAAAGACTTTGTTCTCAGAATTGCCCGTTTATGTCTCACAATTCTGACTTCATTTCTCAGAATTGCAAGTTTATATCACACAATTCTGAGAACAAATGTCAGAATTGCAAAATGCAAACTCGAAATTGTGAGAAAAAAAATTACCTTTTTAATTTTTTTATTCAGTGGCGGAAACGGGCATCTATATTAGTTAATATTACATATAAGTTAATAAAAAGCAAATAAATGTTTATTTTTAATTATTGCTTGTATTATAATGAGACAAAATCATTGTATACACTACCATTCAAAACTTTGGGGTCAGTAGGATTTTTTTAATGAAAGAAGTTTCTTATGCTAAACAAGGCTGAATTTGGTGAATATTAAAAAATACAGTAAAAGCAAAAATATTGTGAAATATTATTGCAATTAAAATTTTTAATTTCTTTTTTTTTTCTATTTTAATGTATTTTAAATTATAATTTTTTATCCATGTTGAAAACAGTTGTGCTGCTTAATATTTTTGTAGAAACTGTCATATTTTTTCAGGATCCTTTGATGAATAGAAAGTTCAAAAGAACAGCATTTAAAAATAGAGGTCTTTTATAACATTATAAATATCTATACGGTCTCTTGATTTGATTAATTTCAATGTAATGCATCTTTGCTGAATAAAGCAATACATTTCTTTCAAAAAAAGAAAAACTCTTACTGACCCCAAATTTTCTGAACAATAGTGTACACTGTGTGACTTTTCCATTGATCATCGGCTGTGCTTTAAAAGGTACACTGTCGCTGACTCTTTATAGCCATCAGTGCATTTGCAAACATTGATGCAAGTCAAATGAAATGGCTTTAAGTCTCAGCTAAACAACAGAGCATTTCTATGCTCTGAATAGTTTCACTTTCAGATGTGTCACCTAAAAGGCAGATGCTTGACAGGTTCCTGAAATTAAAACCCCAGGGGTCTCAGTTCCTCTGGATTCTTCTTTCAGAGTGGATTTTGCAGTCTTACTCTTGCTTAGATGCTCTTGTACAAAGCCTTGGTCTATCATACTTTGAGCGCAACGTCATTAACTTATTATTATTTAGAGCTTGCAAGATGAGACTTCAGCAGCACATATTGTGTCTTTATATAACTGTCTTTGCGGTGTAGGAGTGAGCTTATTTCTTTTCATTATCCCGTCTTGGCTCTGAGTAAATAAAAAGAGGTGGCTTCAGAAAGACCTTTTATATTGGTGATTTTACATGTGTACAAAACAGCCTAAATCAGGATTTAGCACTTCGCCTCCGGAAAGATTAGATGAAGCCCTGTTTTCGCTGAAAGATAAAGTGGCCTTGATTATAAATCTTTGCGTATTAGTGGAGCTCTCGTCTTAGACGAGCTTATCTCGCTCTTTCAGACTGCTGCTCATTCCTGTCTCCTCAAATCTGGAGGGAGTTCTGTCTTACGGATGCATTCGGCAGCATCACGGACGCGGAAGCACCTGTGGCCTGTGTTCTCATTGGCCGCTGTGCTGCGTTATCTGCTTCGCCTGCAGTAAGGTTATTCTTAGGAATGACCTTTGGCGGTCGCAATATTCCGTTGAAACTGTGGCCAAGACTTGCCCAGAATCCCTCAGGAGCCGGACTCTATTTACCACGTACCGCTTATCACCAAGAGAGTAATGAAGGCCTGGGATGATGTTGTTGTTGGAAATGTAGGCTGAGACTACTTTAGCCTAATGGGAAACAGGATGTGTAGGATAGGTTGTTTTGGTAGAGACCTGTCTGATCGTGCTTGGCAGAAACCTGTTCCTTTGCAATAGCTTGTGAAGACATAAAACAGGCTTTTAAAGGCGTGCATTGTATATTCTACAATTTATGCATTTCCACAATTTATGTTGTTTAATATGAAGGCTTCAGCCGTGGCTTCCTCTCAGGAAAATGATGTACTTCTTGTTTTAGTCTGTTCCACTTTGAATTAGGGATGGGTCACTGTGGTTAACTATTCGAATAGTTATACAACAACTGTGTTTGCCTTTTAGATTTTGTCCTATTTTAATTTTTCTTTTAATATTTTTAGCAGGCATGTTTTCAGTGTTGCAGCTTTTGAAGCTGTTTGCTTCAGCTAATTTGTGTTGTTCTGAACAACTCACACTATGAATGTTGGGTTTTTAAGATGATTTACATTTGAAGTCAAATTAAAACTTGTCTTATAACACAACAGTCCATCCTGAATAAATGCTCCCTAGAAAATGCACCCAACTGGAGTCACGTAAAGCCAAAACCCGCCTAATTAAACACCTCCCAAAGTGTGAATATCAAGACTGAAAGAATGGCTATAACTGATAAAATCCTAAAAGGTCATGAAAAAAATGATGGCGATTTGTATAGTCGATATTTTTCTTTTTATTCTCTGTTCTAAATAGGGATGGGCGATATAACCAAAATCTTATATCACAATATGAGTCATTTTATTTCACGGTAATGATAGATATATATATATATATATATATATATATATATATATATATAAAACGATATAGTTATTTATGCTTTAAATAAGGTCTTTATGATACCTAAATTTTTAATTCCATAGAAATTTCATAATTCTTGTCACCAGTGTCAGTATCACAAAAAACTAATATTAGCCTAAATAAAAAAAACAACAACTTACTGAAGACAAGTAAACAGTCAGCGATTAAATAAGAATAAGAAACTAATTACAAGCAATAGGATATAAAAACTACAGTAGAACAAATAAATAAGAAATGCTACATACATTGTATAAAGTAATCAAATATATAAAAACACTGCACATTCTTCTCTGTGTAAATTAAATATATATTTCTTATTATTAAAGTGACAAAATTGATTTAGTCAAGAGCAGTGAGAGATTTTCTCTCTTTTGTTGTTTGGTTAACGTGAATGACAGACAGCAGGAATATTAGACTGCTGTCACTTTAAGAGCTGCCCAGATCCAATATACTGTTACACGTGTGTTTTCTTTCTCAGCTGTTTACTTTCACATAAGTCCTTAATGACTGTGTTTACAAGGATGCTTCACTTGTTTTTAAACGCAATGCTTAAAAACACGTGCAAACGATAAGTTTTCGCGATCACGTGGCACAGCAACCTCAAGTGACCATGAAACCACGGTAAAGATGATAGTTCAAAGTCTCTACCGGTTGATAAATTCTTACCAGTTAATCGTGTCTACCGGTATATCGCCCACTCCTAGCTCTAAAGTATTTATTTGACTAGAAATTCTTTTGTAACTTTTTTTGGTGTGATCTTTATGCAATGATTTTTAAAAATTCCATTCACTAATGACTGGAAAATTAATGGAAAAATCATGAATAATGTCAATTTATTGGTTAGAAAGTTGCGAACACTTTATACAGCTATTTAAAATATTCATTTTGCCCATCCCTACTGGAGTTGGCCATTTGTGTTCAGTAATTGAAGAAAATGGTTTGTTTGAAATGTTAATAATTGGAGGGTTTGCATTGTGTATTTTACACAGTATAAGTCTTAAGAGTCTCTTCTCAACTTGAAAAGCCATATTTTCAGTGTTTTTTCAGCAGAATGATTGACACTAAGCTAGAGAAAAGTACAACCTACACTTCCCCACCGCTTGTTTTCATTGCTGACCGGTCACTGAAGAAAGACGTTAAGTGTATGAGTGACTGACAGTGAAGCCTGGAGTAGAGCAGTCCATTCAGGCGCCCAATGCAAGCCGCATGTGACACAGAGGAGATAAACCTGCTGCTGGTGACGACAGGCTTTGGAGAGATGTTTGTCAACACCAGCATTCCAGCACCCTAGTTAGCTAGTCAGGAGTCATGTCCCCCTTCACCACTGGGAATGATAAGATCATTAACAGTCTCCTTAGGAGGGCATCGAGCAGGTCATACGTTTAAGAGACCCTTCCTCGTATGGCTATTCTGAGCAGATTTCTATCAACTCTCTCAAGCCATCCTTTGGCAAAAAGCGGCAACTAATCTGCACTGAAATGCACAGAGAGAGCCAAGAAAGTTGAGAAAAAAATAAAACAAGCGAAGCAAAAATAAGATGGAATCGCACCGAAGAAGGAAATCATCTGAAAGGCTGGCCCGGAGATTTCCCAAGCTTGTGCATGTTTATGTGCATATTTTTTACTCTCTGCTGTACAAATAAGTCAACGAGAGGCAGAGCGAGTGCACTCAGTTGGCCTCAATGCTGAACTTTCCATGATGGCATTGTGGAGCAATGCAGTTGGGTTTTTTGTGGCTTGGTGACGCCTCTGAGGGCATGACTCTTAACAGGTAGGACAGTGCCTGTTAAACTGGCTTTAGGACAGACATTTTTGGCCATGCAAACTAGGGCTGTGCTGATACAGTCACATATTGGTATTTAATATTTCTTTTTTGTCACTTTATTGCTTTGAAGCTTCAGATCTTTTAGATATAGAATTGATATAATTTCTTATAGTTCAGTTAATGAAGAAGTGAGAACTCTGAAACTAGTGTTTTAGAGATGCAATAGACAAAAGTGAAGCAAATCAGTTTAAAATTAATACCGCAAATTCACTCTCTCACTGAGAGAATTTCATATTTACTGCAGTTTCATTCGCAGTACAGTTATGAAATACTGTAAAAAAAAAAAAAAAAAATCCACCTATTTCAACTTAAAACTTGAGTTCCTTTGCTGTCCTGTGCAAGTCAACTTAAATTACATTAAACTGACTTTACATTAAACTGAAAAATTAAAATTTTGAAAGTTGAATTTCATATAACTTATGAAAAAAAGATAAAACTCAACTTGCTCAACTTATTTTGATGAGTTAATTTAAAAACATATGTTGCCATGACTTACTGATTATATTAGTTTTTATTTTTACAGTATACTGTATATATTGCAATATGTATCGTTCAATGCATGGATGAAAAAAATTTGCTAGACACACACGCGCATATATATATATATATATATATATAATGCGTGTGTGTGTCTATTATATATATTTTTATATATATTATATAGTTAATATAGATATGTGACTCTGGACCACAAAACCAGTCTTAAGTCGCTGGGGTATATTTGTAGCAATAGCCAAAAATACATTGTATGGGTCAAAATTATTGATTTCTTTTATGCCAAAAATCATTAGGACATTAAGTAAAGATCATGTTCCATGAAGATATTTTGTGAATTTCCTACTGTAAATATATCAAAACTTCATTTTTGATTAGTAATATGCCTTGCTAAGAACTTCATTTGGACAACTTTAAAGGCGATTTTCTCAATATTTTTAATTTTTTGCACCCTCTGATTCCAGATATTTAAATAGTTGTATCTCGGCCAAATATTATCCTATCCTAACGCTTGTCCGAAAGCTTATTTATTCAGCTTTATTTATATTTATATTTATATTTATATTTATTTGAAAAATTGACACTTATGACTGGTTTTGTGGTCCAGGGTCACATAAATAAAATTAAGAATCTTTTGGGACAAATCATTTTGACGTATTTTATATAAATTATATACAACTATAAAGTAAATTATAAAAAATATATATGTTTGGTTATATATTAAAATGTTTTTTTTATATTTCATATACTTTATATGAAATTATAAAACAAATGTTGCAGGTTATTAACAAATTAATAATAAAATAAAATTATGAATTAATGCTACATTAATTAATTAATAATAAATTATGCAATCGTATATTATGAAGGTAAACCTGTATTTGTAGAATAAAGCCAGTTGCCACAAATGTTGCTACAAATACATATAATGTATATAATTTCTTTCATACATACATCTTTATTGCTTCAATATTTGCCTCAGTCCTATGCAAAAGCCATCACAATTGGATATGTGCAACCTGTGGTGTGGTTCCTGCTTTAACGGTCTTCTGTATGCAGTTAACCTTTCCTCCTCTGCAGGGCCACAGTGAATGCAGCGAGCTCATTTGTGCTGAAATGAAGGGCTGTCAGATCTCCCAGCGGAGTGCAAATGTGGGGTGTTGCGTATAGGTCGGAGTCAGTCTAGGTCACGTCTCCCCGATTTGTGTCGAGAGAAGAACGAGTCTGGCTCGCTGTTTATCGTGAGCACACAGAGCAGCGCTTACAAAGACAGCAGACAGACCCAAACATCAAAACTCTGATTAATCTCTGACTCTGTGCATTCGGACACGTCGTCCACTGCTGTGTAAAGTTATGAGTAAAAAATTCAAAGGGTAACTGATGAATGACCCTCCGATTATTTATCACAAAATATATTTTCTGCATTGTAACTTGTGGAAATCCATATGCATGCCTCCCTTCAATCGTAAATAACCACGTCAGCTAAGTGATATTAAGAAAGCCCTTTGAATTTAGGCTGGTTTCGGATTCAACTGACTCCATTTGGGTGCATTTCTCTTTTTTTCCATAAATGCATTTTTAAAAGTCAGACACGACATCCTAAAAATGCTGTTTGTGAAGAGATGCTCATCAGACAGCGCTAGACACAATGGTCAAATGTGGTAACTGATAAAATCTAGATTAAAGCAGTCTTTGATGACTAGACAACCATTGTGGGCCATCCTGAAACTGATATACAAAAAAATGTTACCTACCTAAGACTGTAGATGGAGAGTATTGGGGTTCAATCCTGTTGCTCTGGTTTTAGAGGAAAGGAGGGTCTGTGGCAGCAATGTGGAGTTCGAAAGTTTATGGCAGAAAAGTGGAGGGGTGGAGTAGAGGAGGAGAGACAAAAGAAAAGAGATGTGTAGGAGGGGTCTGAGCTCTCGCTTTCATTCCCTCATTTTTTATTTGGAGGAAGATTTACAAGGTTTTATCCTCACATAAATACAGCATACCAAAATGAGATTCTAAAGCCTAGTATTTTTGATAGTATTTCCTGCATTTGGATGCCAAGTTTACTGTCAGTTTTAGTTCACAGATTAATCATATTATATTTTTTATTTATTTATATTTTATTTATTTCATTTTGCAGGTCAAATATTAAATTGGAAGTGGAATTAAAGTAAATTTATCCAGGTTTAAAGTTTAAGAAAAAATATTAAATGTATATGTTTATTAGTTGATAGAGTATTAATATTATTGCTGTATTTTTATTATATTTACTTTTTGTTGGTCAGATTTTACATTGAAGGCAAATGATGGTTTAAAATAGATACATTTAAAAAAAATAAACTTATTTAATTGATATATTGATTCATTTTGTTTACTATAATCCTTTTTACATTTGAATGGACATGAATTAATTTCGCATGCATAAAAATGTAAAAAATGTATAAAATTAACTTTGTTCTGACAAAAAGTTTTTAACTTTAAAAATCATTTTTTAAAATTATTTATTAATTAATTAAATTTTTTTATCATTTTTCCATGTGCATCTTTTACTTACAGATAGCTGTATATTATTGGCCTTGCATATGATAAAAAATGCATATGATATGATAAAAAAAATTGTGCATTTATGTTAAGTTGGTGACACATTTGCTAAGCTTTTCCCTGCTGCATGTGCAAAGTAGGTTCACAAACATCTAAATAAGCAGAACAGAAATATTTGCAAACAATAACTGTACTTAATATATTGGGGGTTTTTTGCATTTGCATGTGTTTCCCCAATACTGAACTGTTCAGCCCTGGTTGAATTGACTCTGTGACTGTATCCGGCAGCTCTCAGTCTCACTGGTGGATTAATTCAGATATTCTCTTTATGTTGCTGCCAGAACAGCATGTGCTGTAAATGACCGGTTTCATTGAGAAGCCTGTCAATGATACCTATATCCTAACAGACTAATAATCACCTTCAACCTGTGGTTTAAGAACATCTTTAGGGGGCTCTGTGAACTTTCTTACATATTTGAGCTTTTTTTTCTCATTGTTTGAGTTCTATTTTGAGATAAAAAAAAAAACATCCCGAGTTCTCTTCCTTATAAGGAGCTCTGTTCGCTAGTCAGGCAAGCTCTAAGAGCTTGAAGAGGACATGAGGAATGGAGAGGGCATTATGATGGCATCTGATTTCAGCGTAGCCTCCAGCCAATGCCAAACTGTTTTTGGCAAAGTCTGGATGACCGCCACTTGACCAAAACCATGTCAGGGTCTAAAAAGTCTTCAAAATGCACCCTAGATGCCAAAGTTTGAGGTTTGCGGTGTTAAAAAATGATTTACATGTTTTTCCACCAGACTTCAGCTTCATCAGAAAGACTTTTTGAAAAGTTTTTGCTAGTGAAAACCACAGCTGTGTGGCTAAACCAGGACTAAACAACCACAAGCCAATTATTTTAAGCAGCTCCTTCATCTCACAGTTCCTCAGATCTTTTTTACTACCATAATCCCAATGCGACAGGACATCGTGTGTGTCGTTTGGCTCGGTAGACGTGCTGTTCTTTTTGGACGAGCTCATTCAAATGGAAGAGGTCAGTCCTCTCTGGTGACCTTGTCCACCGTACCTCGTTTACTGAGTGTTTATGGCGTGTAAATGCCTGGTTGCCATGCGCATGCATACACATTGTCCGCTGGCTTGTGCCATGCCCTCTGGCCAGTGCTGGAAAGTTTGCTCGTTAGGTGCAATACATCCATGTCTCACCTCATCGTTCAGCTTAGCACACTCGCTCCCCGGATCCAACAGCTGTCACCAGAACACACAAACAGAGGTGCCTTTGGGTTGTGACAGAGTGTGTGTGTGTGTGTGTGTGTGTATGCAGTGACCCCCAAAAGGTATTCGGACACTCAAGTGACACTTAACATGTCTGAATGTCATTTCATTAAATGGCATCTGTAAATAAATGCTTCTTGAGATTTTCTCAGAATTAACTTTCTCAATTGCTATTTAGTTGCGTGTACTGGAGCCACAGTGATTTTAAGTGGATGCATGAAGTCATTTCTCCTCAAATTCACACAGGTGTTTGGTTTTCGTTTTGAACAATATGTGGGTTTTTTATCATTTGAAACCTTAAAAATCTTTTTTTATTATTCTAAAAAAGTTTGTTTGTCTTTCTCAAATAAATATCACTTGGTTTGATATTTTATTATTTAATCTAATGTACAGTATATCTGTGCAATAACATTTTTAAGTGTTACTTAAAGGTGCCGTTGGAGATCTCGGAAAATGCTAACTTTAGCCTGATAGCACTGAAAGCGAATGTCCCACCCTCCCTGCAATCGCCGTCCA
>JAFVLL020002355.1:0-24015 GCA_021397915.2 Tor tambroides | reverse complement strand
TTGCATGCCAATGTGCATTGGCTCGTTTTAGTTACACTCGAAGCAGATTGGCCTCTCTAGCGAGATTCCTATTCGTCGGTCAGTCCGACGTACGTCTCCGTTCCCTCCTTCAGGGAACGAGGGTTACCTATGTAACCGAGACGTTTCTTTGTGTGTGTGCATGTGTGCAGTTCCGGTTGGTTGTTAAAACTGCTCTGAAGCTGCTGCTGGTTTTTGTGGAATACACCGAGACCAACGCACCTCTACTCATCCAGGGCGTCAACACCGTGGACACCAAGCAAGGTAACATACACAGATTACAAAAACAAACACACACACGCACACATGCTAATGAAAGGTTAAATACTCTTGGAAAGTTGTCGCAGTGTCTCTGGAAATCCATTTTCAACTCTGTCTCTGAATTTGAGTCCAAGCTGAGCTCTGGATGTTACCGTGTGTGTGTGGGACTGAGATGATAGAGAGAAACTCTCTTCTCTGATGAGGTTTGGTTACCTAGAAGAGAGAAAGCAACAAGTGAAGATGACAGTTAACAAAGTGTTCTTGACTCTTTTTAAGATATTTTTAACGTAATTGCTCATATTATCGGCCCTTGCATTGGCAGTGAACAAAATATGATAGCCAGAGTAAATCAAGATTAATGGACTGAGCTCATGGAAAAATAATTGTTGATAGGACCAGAACTACTAAGATAGGACAGCTAGAATGAAAGTTTAATACTGTTACATAAGAAGAGAGAACACTGTCTCTGGTCTCCCAGTGAGAGACAGACAGGCTGGCAGATGAAGCAGAACGTCTCCTGCTATTAATCTACATAACAGACATTTTCTCCTCAAACTAATGCTGCTCATTTGTCTGTGAACCAGCCATATTTCAAACGATTTACTTGAAATACCCTTAGAGGTTTATTAAACCACAGTTCCTTTGAATTCAGTGAATTTGATTCAATGCGTCTTCAATATGTTTCTTTTTTTCTTTTTTTAAGACAGCTTTTGTCTGCCAAATCAAAGTGTTGTGGCACAAGACCACAAAAAAACAAAACACAAAACAAAACAAAACAAAACATACAACACAACAAAACGTGCAACACAACAAAACAAAACACAACACACAAAACAAAACATGAAACTTGAAATTATATCATATGTCATTACTATGTGTCAAGGTTAATAAGTCCTCAAATATCGAATAATTTGATCTTTGGTTTTAAAATGTCATGTGGCGATATTTATAAATTAATGATTAATGATATTTGTATATATTTGCGTACGTTTTATCTTAAAAAAGGACTCTCTTATTTGTCATTGACCCTTATTTACCTTTTTGTTTATGTGTATCCAGGCTGTAAGCCCTGGTCCATTGCCATAGAAATCTTGGATGAAAAAGATGGAATGGACACTGAGCTCTTGGTTTATGCCATGACCCTTATCAACAAGGTACCTGGACAGTATTATGTTTCAAAAAGGTCACCCTTTTTGCTCACTCTGTCACGTGTTATAAAGTTGCATTTGTACTGTTATTCTCATATATCTGTGGTGCTTCTGCAGACATTGGCTGGTCTTCCTGACCAGGACACGTTCTATGATGTGGTTGACAGTCTGGAGGAGCAGGGCATGGAGGCTGTGGCCCAGAGACACATCAGCAGGAAGGGCACAGATCTGGACCTTGTGGAACAGTTCAATATCTATGAGGTTAGCGTGTGCTCAGTTTGCTTTTCAATCGGACATCACCTGAATGATCCTGTTAAAAACTGATTATCCTGATGTCACACCAAGTCCAATGCAAATAAACTATATATATATATATATATATATAAATATATACCAAAACTAAAAAGTATGAAGAATTTTATTTAACAAAAATTATACCTTGATATATAAAACCTTAATATAGATGCAGTATTTGCTTTTTGCTGTTCGTCTAATAGTCGTGTTTATTCATAGTCAACCCTGCGCCATGAAGATGGTGATGATGAGACTCAGTCTCCTCCATCCGGACACAAAAGTCGACGTCGGGCCAGTGTAGGAGCCACACCTGAGAGGCGGGGTTTGGAACGTCGCCGCAGCCGAAGACACTCACTCCAAAACGGGAAAGGCCACACCTCTGCTCCTTCTTCCCCCTGCCACAGCCACACGCCCAACATCCTGCCCCTCAATGGCCAGAGGATAGACGATATCAGCGAAAGGTGAGAAGAGAGAAAAAGAGATAAAAGTTGACTTTAATAATTTATATTGTGTCTATATTACATTTATACTACATTTAAAAACAAGTAACATTATCCTTTAAACAAGGATGTAAATAAAATTTCAATTAAAATACCTTAAGAATGTTGGATATGTAACTTTTTTATTTATGTTCATTTATTATTTATTTATTTATTCATTCTGTGTTTGTGTGTTGACTCATCAATGCAAACTGTGTTAGGATGCAGCAAAAAAATACCACTGAACACAGAGAAAACAGAGAAAACGTTACTTAATATGTTACATAAATATGTTGCATATTTCTTTTAATTAACCAGTCAAATATGATACATAAAACTATATGGATTTACTTGAGAATTAAATTTATATGACTTTTATTTTAAATAATATAATTCAAATGAATTCCATTGATAGTATATTTATTTATTTAGACAATGTATTTATTTATTTAGACAGTTTATCATTTTAAACTATTTTAAACAGTTGACAAATAAAGTATCTAGATAATTTTGCTTCTGGAGTACATTTATCTTGTACGTTTAGATATTTTTTATTGGACAGCCAAACAATATACAGATTATGAAAAACCTACCTGATCTCATGACAAAAAGATACCTGTGGGAACTTTTTCGCAAGACGCGAAATACGTACTAATAAGTACATTTCACTGCAGTTTCCAAAAGAAATGAACACTAGAGGTGGTAAAACAGCGAGCACTTGCACTTTCGCTTTCTGGCCATAACAAGCTTGCTCTGTAGCTCAGTCGACACGGAATTGGACTTGGATGTGGAATCCTTAGGTACGAATCCTGTGAAAAACATGACTCATGATGAAAAAGATGAGAGATTGAAAAACAAGCTAAAATGGCATGCTTGCAATTGCATTTTTACGTCACATTCACTTTTTTCATACTCTGGGGTATGTTTAGGTGTAGTGCAGATGGTACGTTATTTTAAAACGTCATGGAGCATTAGACTTATAGCACCACTCAATGGACATTTCAATTCAGAACTGCGGTGATACGTACAGAACCAACGTCTCATAAAATGTACCATACGTACGTTCATCTGTTCTGTGGAAAAAAACCAAACACTCTTTTAGCGTCACCCAGTGGACATTTCACATCAAATATGTCATGAAACATACATGGCGGTATGTATTTCGCATCTTGCGAAAAAGTTCCCACAGGTACGTTTTCGTCATGAGATAAGGTTGGTAAAAACAATAATATGACACTTTCAATTGTTGTCTTGCGACATCTATGAAAAAGTGAAAGTGAAAATCGTTACACTAAGCCTTTTTTTACCCTTCCCTGACCACATGTATTCATTTTCAGCCATAAAACACTATGTGTAGTTCAGGATGTACTGAATTTTAAAGAACAGGAAGCAGTTTTATATTGGGTGTTCTATCACGTTACTTTTGACATGAGAGATTTTAAGTCCCAAAAGAAGATGGAGAATTTAATAATGCTCCGAGGGAGAGACGGAGAGCACTTGCTAGTGCACAGACATTCATATTAATCATATGCACACAAGGGAGGCAGTGGGAACCTGCGAGGCTGAGAGGAAATAGGAAGTTACTGAAATATGGAGGTCCGAGTCATGCATACTTCTCAGAGCTGTAGCACAGCATGAGGTGCTCGATCTTGTCCTTGTATATTTTGTTGTAAACTATAATAATACAACTTAATCCGTATCCTTTGAATGTTTCAAAGGACAAAGGTGAACGCATAGATATCCAAACTGAGAATCGCAGTAGTATATCAGCCACCGAAAAAGCTTCATATGTTTTTTCTCTCATCCAGCAAGTCAGTCGTAAGAAGGGACACGGTAAGGTCACATAAGGCGGTGGAGAGAGAGAGAGAGAGAGAGAGAGTACAGGCCAGCTTAGCCGCTCTATGTTATTGGAATGTTGGAGAGTCTGGATGTATTCTGTGTCTCTGAGAGGATCTTACTAAAGGTGATATTGAATTACAGTGCCCCGGAAAATTTACTTGCCAGTGTGTGAGATTGGTCATCACATTTGAGTAATTAGAAGTCACTGTGAGTCCTGTAATCAAGAGTAGAGCTCTAATCAGAAGTTCTCCAGTGGTTTAGCATGATAAGATCTTTGTGAGAGTAAAAAAAAAAAAAAAATGTAAGTAGAAATACAATCATTGCAAGCAGAAAATATATTGTTAAGCCTCAAATGAAATATAGTTCATAAACTAAAATCAATTTGTATAATATATAGAATTCTATATCATAGAATTATTTCCGATATTACTGATGTTTGGGGTCAATATTTTTTTAAAGAAATTAATATTTTTATTTTGCATTGAAGAAAATATATAGAAAATAGATATTTAATAAAAAAAAGATAGTTAATAATGTTACAAAAGATTTATATTTCATATAAATGTTGTTCTTTTGAACTTCATATTCATCAAAGAATCTTAAAAATGTATCACAGTTTTCACAGAAATATTAAGCAGCACATCTGTTTTCAACACTGATATTAATAATAATAAAAAAAAGTTTCCTGAGCACCAAATCAGCATATTAAAATGATTTCTGAAGGATCATGTGACACTGGAGTAATAGCTACTGAAAAGTCAGCTTTGCCATCACATCACAGTTTTGAATTAATTATTTAATTAATTTATTTATTTAATGTATTTTTTGGAATACAGTACTTTTAATAAATGCAGCCTTGGTGAGCAAAAATAAATAAATAAATAAATTGTACTGACCCCAAAATTTTGAAAGGCTTGTTATAAAAGTGCATATTATAAAATTTATCTTAATTTAGAACAAATGTTGTTACCTTCTCAAGTATATGCATGTTGTTTTAAAGATGTTTACATGTTTTTACTGGAAAGTAAAAATAAAATTGATTAAAATACTGATTAAAAATATAGTAAAATATAAAAAAATATGAAAAATATAAAAAGTTTTTTTCTTCTTGCATATTAAAAAGTTTTGATGCCTGATTTTACTTGAAATGTAAAATGTCTCAATTTAATTTGTATTAAAGAGTATCTTTGTATATCTTAGATTTATGATATCTGTTATCATGTTCGTTATCTCAGGCATAATACTAAATAATTATTAACAACCAACATCTGTAAACTGTAACTACCAACAAAACTAACAAAATTGTTGCTGTGTACTTGTGCCCGTCTGAAAGCCGCTCAGTACCTGCAGTCAGATAGTGGCCAGAAAAGCAAGAATATGTCTGAGGCCCAGCAATGCTCCTGTCACTATCTCTTTATATCTCACATCACTCTCCTCCTTTTGTTGAGCTGAACAGACTGCTTGTGCTTTTGATTATTGATGACAGGATCTGCTGTTAGTGATGGGGTACATGGGTTATTTTTCTCTGAGCGGTTTGGTTGACAGATAGTTGAATTCATCTCAGTCAGTCATCTGATCTTGACGTCTGTTAGCTAACCCACTACAGGAAATTAGAAGGACCTTTGAAGTGCGATGTTTTCCATATTAGTAATAAATACCAGTCTACTGGGAGATGGAGAGAGAGAGCGAGACCCTTGAGCAGTGAGGCACAGGGCTTCTTCTCTTCCTCCTAAAGGTCTTAATCCTTTGCTGTATTGACTGTTATGTAATTCAGTGGGTCTCAACTGGTGGGTCATGACCCAAAAATGGGTTATTGTTCTGTTTACACAATGGGTAAGTGTGGGAATTGTGATAAATGTAATATTTTGATTTTTTGATTCAATACAATCGCAATTGCCAAATGATACATTTAAAACAATTCTTGCAAAAGAAATTATTTTCATGGTCTTTTTAGTGGCAGGCTGGTGGCCTTTTTTATGTGTGCTTGATTCATTAAAAAGAACTGACTCATTAGAGTTGACTAACATATTGATACCTTGAAACTTACATATAAATAACCTGGCAAAGCAAGCAAACCGTATTTTAATTATTTCCCAGTGGTTACATCAAAACATAAGCATCTACATATTCTACTCAGAGTATTCCATTTGTTCTGTGAGTTGTGATATTAATCGTTTATGACATTTTGCCAATAATTTAAAACAGTTTAACGCATTTACATGACCATTCAGATTGTTGTCTTATTAAGCATAATCAGGTCAAGAACGTGCACATAGATGCACTCACTGTATGCTTTTGATTCACTAAAAAGAATCAGCTCATAAAAGTCATTCATTCAGCAATCTGACTGCACTGGTCGTGTTGGGCTATAGATTCATGCTGCTTTCATGTGCTATCTGATATTTCCTACTTCCCACTTCTGAAGTCATAATTACAAGTTTGTCGTGTTTGAGTGCTTTGTTGTCGGAAAGAATAAGGAGGACAGCAGTTTCATTCTTGCCTATTTTTTGGGGAAAATGCTTATTAAAGCCGAAACTGATGGAAAATATTTAGTCAATACCCAACAAATTTTAAGGTGTAGCATCCCATTTTCTGCCAACTATATAAACATTAGCCGCTGACTACAAGAGCGGATAATTGTTACGTGTGGAATCTAGATAATCATCTTGCTGATGATTCCATAATTTTGGTCAAATAAATGCTGTTTTTGCTGTGGAACAAATACAGTATGTATGTTGCGTGACTGTAACGGCAAGAGAAAGCAATATAGATATTGTGGGAAAAATTTATAAAACTTAACAGTCAATACAGCAATGGTTTGCTCCTCCTCCATGTTTATACTTTCCAGCCCAACTCATAAATGGAGTATCAAAATTATCTTTTGAGTTTCCCAGTCATAAATATGACTTGAGAGGCCATTTGTGTCCAATTTTTATCTAGGACAGGGGTAGGCAAGTTTGGTCCTAGAGAGCTGCTGTCCACGTTCCTGGAGGCCCCCCAACACTGCACATTTTGCATCTCTCCTTTGTCTGACACACCCATTTCAGGTCTTGGAGTCTCTACTAATGAGCTGATGATCTGAATCAGGTGTGTTTGATTAAGGAGACTCGGAAAACATGCAGTGTTGGGGGGCCTCCAGGAACGTGGTTGGGAACCACTGCTGTAGAGTTTAGCTCCAATAGTAATCAAACACACCTGAACAAGCTAATCAATGGCCCTGTCCCAAATAGCACACTAAACCCTCGTAGTCTTCCTCTGAGTCCGGGCGCTCTCGAGCATCCTTCTGAAAGCTAAAATGACGAATGGGACACCCTGCGGTCTCATGGACTTAACGGACACACGCATGTGGCGGCCATTGTAAGTCCGCAAGACCACAAGTGCATGTGAAGTGTGGCATTGGAACAGGGCCAATGTCTTCATGATAAAAAAAAGGCTATATGCAGGTGAGGTTCACTTTCAGGGTTGGAGTTAAACTCTGCAGGACCGGCTCTCTAGGACCAAATTTGCCTACTCCTGGTCTAGGAAACTCATATTTATGATTATTCCAATAGCGCTTTGAAGGCAGCATCATTTGCAGTGGTTTCCTGCATATTGTGTTGATGTGACATGAAGTTTGACCAAGTAACATAAAATTACTTTTCCTAACAGTTTTGTGTTGTGATTACCTGTGTCATATTGTTTGCCATCAGAGCATGTGGTGAAGGTTCTTGTTCTTGTCCTCTCCTGTCATTTCTCTTCTTCCTCTCCTTTCTTTGCTCATCCCTCCTTCCAACCCTCAATCCCCCCTTTTCGCCACAGAGAGGAGGAAGAGGAAGAAAAGGATGAGGAGCTTCAGAAAACAGAGCTCTCTAGACAGGCATCCGAAAGGTATTTCAGCAGAATAGGATTTCAGGGTGTAGAGTCTTAGAGCTAGAAACCAGATTGTAGATCCTTATCCATTTTCTGATGCTATCTCTTCCCTGACTTGACTAACGTAAATGTCTCTCAACATATCATGGTGTTTACCATCATTTACTAGATCTTCTGCTGTTATTCTGTTGTTCGTAGCTGGATGCCATCAACAGTAGATGAAGCTTCTAGCTTGTGTTTGCCTTTAAAGTGCATGGTCAACTTCATTCCCAATGCCGCTGATACAGACAATGAGGAAAACCTCCAGGACAGGTCTGGGATCAAGGTTATCCGCAAGGCCCCAGTGTCCTCCCCTCCTTTTACCTCAGATTTTGGCCCCCCGATATCACCCAGACTGTCTTCTTGGGCTTCGGTCAGGTCCTTGGGGGCTCTCCCGTCCCAGGGTTCCTCTGTCACCTCCTCAGCCTCCACTTCCCCAAGCGAAGACCCCATGTCCCCTGTCCTTCCTCTGCTCTCTTCCACTCTTCCTCCTATTTGCCCGGTGGATTCGGACGAGGTGTCTGTGGGCACTCCGCAGGCTCGAGACCCAGACAAGCACTGCAGGTAGTGCAGATAGATTCTCGCCACTCACAGAACAAGTTCCATGCATGTGCAGATGGGCTCTGTTCCAAATCTTAGTGAGCTGCCTGCATAGTTAGGGATCATAGGCAATGATTCTGTTTTCCTGACACAAAATCTGTTCCAGTAGAGAGTACCCCTTGGGGTTAAAGTAATCCCAGAATCAGGGGTGTGCAGAAATTAATTTGATTTGGATCTATCTATATACAGTATCTATCTATCTATCTATCTATCTATCTATTAACATAGGAGTTGCTGCCTATGTAAAGCGTTTCAAGTCAAGTTCTGTTAGGTTCCTGTCTTGCCACTGTCAGGAACTGTAGACAGTAGACAGTAAAGTTTGGAATAGAGCCATTCAAAGCTGCATGTCATATTCAGAGAATGACTTTCACTCCCACACACTGTAAGGCAAGCTATGAGATCCCTGAGAGATGAACTTAGGAAACCCATGTCTGTTTTTATTGATTCGAGTCTCACAAACACTACGACCACAGTATTTGTGGAACTTTCATCCTCTAATAGGAAGGAAGTGTGGCATGGGATTCGCTTGATCTCTGGATCTCCTGTGAATGGCGAGGGTTTATTGTTTTGCCTGTTCCATCAAGCCCACCTCTGAAAAGAGTCAGACCTTCATCTAGTGGATCATCACCCTATCCCTTTGTATCCGCTTCCAAGAGAACACTGTAAAACATCCTGTATTTTCCAAAAATTGCACCCTCATAAAAAGTGCTACGCTCGCTGTGTCTTAACTTATGGTCATGTGCAATATGTGGCTTATTCTGTCTTATATATCAAATCCTGAGACCAATAAAAGAAGAAATGGATACCAGTGTGATCAGAGCCTGATAAATCATTATACTCTGTGGGCTTTATGTTGCTTCCTTTGTATTTGATGAAATGCAAAAAGACAGATCGTTTTATAAACTAAAGTCTTCTTTTTTCTCTTGAACCAGCCACTGTAGTGCAAGACACTCCCTAAAGGATGCTAACTTTCACTGACATTTACAGCTCATCTGCCTTTCATTGGTGCATTGTACCACTACAAAGCCAAGAGAAGCCTGTAAATTAAGTCACATATAAAGAAGCAATTGTATTTCACCCTGGACAGTGCCTGTAGGGTCCACATTTCATGAGAATAAAGCTGAAAATGCTTTGCGATATCATGTGCATGTTTGCCTGACATTAAGACTGTGGCAGCTTGAGGAACTCATCTGGATTATAAAGTGGATCAAAGACAGTTCTTTTTTAGTCTGCTGGTTCTATGCAAATGTGGACTCTTTAATATTTAATAACCTAATTACACAGCAGTCTTATGCTAACGGCACAGTACACTATTAAAGTCAACGTGACATCAAAATCTTCTCTTCTGGGGAAACTGGGCAACTACTAATGACACAGCCGTCTTAAATACCATGGAATAGCAATGGCAAGCAAGAGGTGAAGATTTGATTGGTTCGCATGGTCCAGTTTGCCCCTGCTGGTAGGATTTCTAACTACACCAAAAAGCATATATCTCCATTGATGGCCTTTCAAAACTAGCCATGTATTTTGTCTTTTTTTACATCCTAAGGGCCAGATTTACTAAACAGGGCAAATTAGCGTTAGAGCGCAATTCCATAAAAGTGCCGATGGGAGGGGAAAATTCTGCATGTAATTTACTGACAATGCACACATTAAAGAACACAGGCGCAGCCAGATCATTTCCATAATGACCAGGGCAATCTACCAAGAGCAGCGCAAATTAGTGCCTGCTTTAAATAATGCATTAAATAATGGCGCAAATGCCAGTAATTTGATGAGCGCAAACGTTAGTAAATCACGTTGCGTGATTCGTTTCAATACTTTCCTCCCATAAATTTTGGGTCTGAAAGGGAAACTCATGAAAATGCATATTCAATAAAGTCAGCCGCAAAAATAACTGTGTCCACACCTTTTCAGCGCTAATTCTTCACTACGCGTCTTTAGTAAATCCTGACAGTACTGTTTTAATGCCGAAAGATGGTTTGCGCTAGCACAAGCTGTTAGTAAATCAGGGGGCGTATTACAGAAAGATCCTAACTTTAAAATCTTATCTTATCCGTTTGGTAACCATGGTAATTTCAGTTAGGACCACATTTAGGACAAAAGCTATTACAGAACAGCATTTCCTAAGTGTGTTAACTACAGATAGGAAGGGGGTATTACAGAAACCTCCTAACTTGACAAGAAATCCTAGAAACTGTCTTAACTTTAGGACAACCACACAGCTGTCCTATCTTCAAAAATATTTGAAAGCTAACAGAAAAACCGCTTACACTTGCACTGTCCAACAATGGCATTATATTTATTAATAATTAAAAATGAAGAACGGAGATTTTTAATGGTAGAAAGACACATTTTCGGCAACTCTTGCCCACTCCCTGTCTTTGTCTTTGTGAGTGAGCGAAGGTGAAAACTTACCAAATAGTATCGGCTTTGCCTTTTACCGAACTTATCAAAGTTTCAATTTCCACGGCACTGAAATTAAAAGCTCGCCGGTTTTGTTTACCTCATCAGCAGCTAGCGCAGTGTTGGTTGCTTGGTAACAGACCTGAGAGTGGATTGTCGAACTTGATGATGCAATTTAAGATTTCCTAACTAGAGATAACATACGATTTTGTAAGATAGGATAAGAATCCCAAATCAAGTTAAGATTTGCTTCTGTAATACGAATTTGCAAAAAATCCTAATTTAACGTATCATATCTTAAGTTAAGACCTAAAATAAGAAACTTTCTGTAATACGCCCCCTGGCCCCTAAACTGCTAATATATTGTAGTGGATTTTATACTACTGGCTTGTTCTTCTTATTATTATTGGTGGGCTCTTAAAGGTGAAAATGTCTTATATTATTCCCTTCTGCTGTCCTTGCTGGCTATTTAACAAAAGTATTTAATATTTAAATTAATAAACAGATACTGCTTTGATTCACTTTCTATCTGTCATCACTGTACTTGTCTCTTGACTGCACTTGTCCCTCTGTCCTCTTTCTCTATCTCCTTTGTCCAATCCTTCTGAAATGTATGTCTCTTCTGTGCAGTCTGTCAGATGTTAGATACTCAAACACAACATGCAGTTCATGTGGCAGGTAAGGGAACAAGTTGGAAACAAAGCAAGTTTGTGAGTTTTGGGTCAGAGTTTCAAAGGAAAAGGTCATGTGGGTTCACGTCTGGCTTGTGTCATTTCCTAAGCTCTTCATCCCGTCTTTTCTTGTTCATCTCTTGGTGTCTACATAAAAAAAAGTTTTAAAAGCATAAAGGTGTGTCGTATTTAACACATTTTTGATACTGATATATTTTTAAACATTTGCAATCAATTAAAAGAACAAGTTAAATATTATGAAATGAAGACAGCACAATTTAATTAAATTTAATTTAATTTACAATTTATTGCAGCCATTTGTACTTACTCTGCTTAAAATTCTAAAGAGCAGGTTTTCATTTGGCAAGTCGAAAATAATTCAAAATACTTTAAAGTGTGTTGGCTCTTTATGTTTTTAGGTGCTGGAACACTTTGGAATTTCGAAGAGTGTCTGTTTGTTTCATTGGTAGTAAGCCAGGATTCATTCCCAGCTTTGAGTTCTTACTCCGATAATATGTGTAATGAATCACAACAGACTCGAACACTGAGGCAATTATAGGGAGCGAATGACAGAGTGTCACTGACCTCTTTTAATGAAGATGTGGGATTGCACAGAGAAACAAGCCCCGACATGTCTTGAATCATATCTTCCAATACAAGGTCATATCGCGTACATCTGCAGCCAGTGATCTGAACTGGCAAGCTGCTTTATTTGGGGAAAAGAGTTTATTTTGTCACTCAATCATATGAAAGCTGGATTTAGCAGAGTACCTGTGTGCGTGTGTGTGTGTGTGTGTGTGTGTGTGTGTGTGTGTGTGTGTGTCTTTGGCTGTTTGGGCAGTCGAGTGAGGCTTCACATTGGCCTCTTCACAGAGAGTGTCTGTTGTGGTCCTGATGGAGGAAATGCATGACATCATTTGGAATCAAAGCTTCATCCCCCTTGGCTGTGTGTACTAGCTGATGATAAGTGTGATAAACGAAGTGAATGGAAAATATGGCCATTAGTTCTCTTGGATAAATCGAGACTTTATCTTCATGCTGTTAAGAGGAAACTTCAGGACAAAGAATCCTACAAATCATATTGGTTATGTATGGCTGAACTTTGAATTAAATTCTCTTTTTTCCTTCCTTTAGCAATGACTACGCAGGTACGTATCCTGGTAGGTCATCTGGGGTGTCCAGTGCCCCCTCCACACCCTACAACCGCTTCGGCCCCTCAGGAGGTCCACCTGCAGACAGTAAACCTGACAGGTGAGCCACTGTTCCTCTTTGATGTGCATATGGCTCTGTTCTGCACAGGAATCTTTGAATGTAACAGTTCTGAGGCTAAAATGGTTATGACTCTAAAAATAACATCAGAGAATATTCAAAACATATTTAAAAGGTGTCCTCTACTATGATTGGATAACCTCCTTATACCAGCATTGTAGGCGAGCTACATACTGACTCTTCAAATGCCCAAGAATATAATTCTTGCTATATTGAGGTAATGTTGTTCTAAAATTCTGTTCCTTTTCGGTTTCTCTGGTCCTCCAGGCCTACTCTAGGTGGATTGTTAACCTCCTCCTATAGGCAACATCAGGAGTCTCTGAATGCAGAACGCGAGCGGAGGCGCCTGGAGAGAGAGGAGAGACTTCAGCGCATTGAACGAGAGGAGAGAAGCCGTTTCAAGTTTGTGGCCTTTCTCAGCATTCATTTTGATGCAGTGTGTGTTTTTACCCAGGGCTACATTATTTCATGAATATGACAAATACATCAATGCTTCTGACATCATCTAGTATCTCTCATGTTGGAGATGGCCACGAGAAACATTTTGTCTAGAAAAGCAGCTGAGGCCTACATCCAAATTTTATCAGAGATCTGGGAGTTTTCCGGACTGGACAAGTTATTGCTTCTTATTATGGTCATTCAAAGGAAAACAGCATTTAGACCAGACAGTGAATAAACATGGTGGGCTGCAGGAAGATAAATGCTTGTTCTCTTTGTATGCTTGTTAGTCCTACCATATACCAAGTCTTTCAGTTAGCCTCTACTGTTGTGTAATAACAAATTAAAACACAAACTTGAATAGTTACCACTTGATTAACAATAAACATTATTTAAAGAGATAGTTCACCCAAAAATGAAAGTTCTATCATTAATTTCTCACCCTCATGTCGTTCCAAAACCATAAGACCTTCTTCGGAACACAAATTAAGATATTTTTGATGAAATCCGAGAGCTTTCTGACCCTGCATAGACAGCAGTGCAACTGACACGTTCAAGGCCCAGAAAGGTAGTAAGGACATCGTTAAAATATGTGACATCAATGGTTCAAACTTAATTTTATGAAGCTACTTTTTGTGCGCAAAGAAAACAAAATTAATGAATTTATTCAACAATTTCTTCTCTTCCCCGTTAGACTTCGATGCGCAATGACGACAGCACCAGAACGCATGCTTCGAAGACTGAAATGGAAGAGAAGAAATTGTTGAATAAAGTTGTTATTTTTGTTTTCTTTGTGCACAAAAAGTATTCTCGTAGCTTCATAAAATTACGGTTGAACCACTAATGTCACATGGACTATTTTAACAATGTCCTTACTACCTTTCTGGGCCTAAACATGGTAGTTGCGTTGCTGTCTATGCAGGGTCAGAAAGCTCTCGGATTTCATCAGAAATATCTTAATTTGTGTTCGAAGATGAGCTAAGGAAGAATTTTAATTTTTGGGTGCACTATCACTTTAACTCCATTAACTCCAAATGTCTTTGGTAAACATATAAAAGCCATTCTTTTTCACTTTTTACGTGTTGATTTTCTTTATTGCAGTCGGGATTATGTGGACAAGAGAGAAGAAGTCAAACAAGCTCGAGAAGAAAGGTAAATTCCAGAGTGACTTTTACTTTTTATATAATATAATGTAATGTAATGTAATGTAATATAACATAACATAATATAATATAGTATAATATAATATAATATAATGTAATATAATTCTTGTGACTCAAAATCTTTACAGTAGGTACTAACTTTAAGGACTTCACTATTACTTTGTAATATTAGTAAACTAGTATTGTAATGTTGTTACAGTGTTTGTTTTGTTGCTAGTGTAAGTATTGTATTAAAAAAAATGTTTCTAACATTGTAATGATGGACAGAAAATCTTTCTACTTTATTATGAATTATATGAGACAATTATTGCTCATATTGGCTAAATTACTGCAGTCTAATGCAATAATGTCATAAAGTCTTGTGCCATGTCAAATATCAATTATCAACACAACGGTAGTAATACTTGAAAACATTTATTAGACCGAGCAGCAGATGGGAAGCATGTCGGCACGTGCTGCAGGTGAAATATGGGCGTCAGGGCCCCTTTATGCCTGCTGTAGATTAAGACTTTAAAGAAGGCAGGACAAGGTGTGTAATTGACTTTAGACATGGGCTTTTTCCATTTACAGTAAATGTTAAAAACATGCATCCTGGCAAGTGGAACGACTCAATGACTTTGCATTTATTCAAGATCTTATCGAAAGTCACGGTCTTCCAACCTTTTTTTCTTCAATTTGATGTGAACCTTAAAGTATAGTATAATGATGTTATGAAATTAAAGGATAAGCCAACTTCAGGTGATAGAAAGGAAATGTTATATAGTTATGAAACATCTGGTTCTTGTTTTTAGTAAATGCTGTATATTAGAACTGGCGCATATTTTTTGGGTTGACAAGACAAGAGGAGAGCAGACAGCATCTATTTTGACACCTGTTAAGGGAGAGTTATAGGTAACATAGTGGGAGGATTTGGTGTGGAAGAATTTGGAAGTGAAGTTTATGCACAAAGTTGGAATCCATATTCTCTTGCATGCTGAATTCACTGAAATTGTCTCTGTTTTATAAATCAGTCCAGAAGTATTAATTCCCATGTAGCAAATGTTAATCATTAAATCATAAAAATCATTAAAAAATTCAAAACAGAATCTGGTTTAAAACACACATGCCATACAAATGTAATCTTTGATTTCACCTTGAAAACATGAGAGTATAAATAATCACTGCTTTCAAAAAAGTTTTTTTGAAATGAATGATTAATTCATAAATATAATTAATAATATAAAGTTTTAGGGGAGTGACACCACATGACAGTTTACAACATTTATTTATTTATTTGGACAATAATATTTTTCAAAAATTAATAAGAAGTAAAGCTGTTTTGTTAAAATTATATTATTTTTGTAATTATTTTTAATAAGAATTTTTTACGATATCAGGACAGTTGTATCACCTAATATTTTTTTACTATATGTCCCCAAATATCAAAATGAATTTTAATTCAGAAATTAAAAATGTACTCATTATAGAACAGGTTCATTCAAGTCATTTTATAGATAAGCTACATTTTTCCATTAAGTAAAACATTGTTACATTTTCTTTTTGAAGTCAGACATGAAAATGTGCATTGTGTAATGGCTCTGATACATACTGTTTTTAGTGATTTTTATTGTTTTATGTGATATGTGCAGATATAAGCAATTGGAGCGGCTGGCAGCAGAGGAAAACGAAAGGGAACGACCAAGATCGACAACACGGGGGCGAACAGAAATCACCCTCAGCCTGAGTTCACGAACCTCTAGCAGCTCCTTGTCTCGTTCTGCAACCCCTTTGACTGTAGAGGCTCAAGAGGATAAACGCTCTGTCCCACATCCAGCACGAGGTGAGATTCCTCTGTGTACAGTAATACGGTGTGGCATTTCTGGAAAAAACTCTGGTCCTAATTTTTCCTCCAAAGTGTGGAATCGAGCAGTTACCACACAAATGTTTTGTAAAGAAAACAATGTAAAGCCACGAGGGCAGTCAGCCATTAGGAAAAACTACATTTATTTCAGGTTTATTGACCTCAAATATTGACCACAATTTTAGAAATTGGGTCAGTGGTCAGTCAGCCTTTCATATGCAGCCACATCTAAATCTGAGGGGCTGGAGTTGGTATGAACGGGCTGAACGACTGGAGCCTGGTCAATCACTCAGTCTCACTGTGGAGTTTCCGACTGGCTTGAGACTCACACATTCACATGAGAATTGCACAGCTGGGTACCCAGTGTTTCAATCTTCTAAGTTTCATTTTAATTTTAGACACATTTGAATGTTAGTTTTAGATTTTCCATGAGAATTCCCATTCATCTCAATGACAGCTCTTAGGAAATGAGTAAGTATACAATTTGAAAATTCTGACATCATTTACTCACTCGCATGTCATTCCGAACCCATGTGACTTTATATCTTCTGTAGAATGCAAAAGAAAATATTTTAAAGAATGTTTCAGCTGTTCTACAAAACATTGTGACTTCATTGCATGGACAAAAACATTTTCAAAATACTATAGGAGTCATACAGGTTTGCAATGACATAAGGATCAGTAAAAGATGACAGAATTTAAAGTTTTGGTGAACTATACCTTTAAAAAATCTCCCAAAAACAACCGTTCACTAGCAAAAATATAATTTAATGAAATACATGTGATATGACTGCCAATTAAAATGTTTTTAATAAAATTAGGAAATTTTACTTTTTTTTTTTCCTGTGAATATTTGAGGTAGCGTAACTAAGTGAGTGGTTAAAAACATTGGTTTTTAACCAGCGGGTTAAAGGTTTAAACCATTCAGGATGTGAGCTTTGAGCAGGAGACTTATCCCTAGATTGCTCCATAAACAACAACAAAAAACAATGTGGCAGTGTGACAGAATATTTTTTAGAATAACAGGGTGATGTTTGATTATAGTACGAAATCAGAAAGAAAGAAAGACATCCATCAGCCGTGACATGATAATTGAGTGGAGTGGCTTGAGGTTGTCTATTCAGTGAGGCACTAGTTATATCACATTCATGTGGTTTCTGAAGGCCAGAGCATTGGTCACACACTGGTCAGTGAATGAAATCATGACCAGCCGAGTGTAAAAGGATAGCAGTGTGGATCCGACTGTGGTTTCAGAGGTCTGAGCCCCTCCCAGACTATAAATTGAAAATATGGGACAGATTAACTGGAAAAATAAGAGAAAAATACTTAAGATTAGGATTTTTTGTAGTGCTTTGTGTGTGTGTTATTTCAGCAGTACATCATCAGCACACTTCCTATATCCTTAATATATTGACATAATTAAAGTGTAGTATATTGTATACTATATACTACATCCATAATATTTTTCCATAACGACATTTACTGTTAACAGCTCTCAGTCATTCAGCTTTTATATTTCTCCTGTGTATTCAAACAAACGTTTGATGGTAAGGTTGTGTGGAATTTTGTTTTGTTATTCCCCATGCTCCTGCAGGATCACATTTCCTGTATTTATTTGCTTTTCTGAATGTGGAGGAGTAGATGTGGTAATGTTATGTGGGTTACCGTAACACAGACACAGGGAGAGGGGGATGTGGATGTGCAGACTGCACGTGAGGGCTGAGGGGTGCGTGCATTGTATGCATGCAAAGTTTCTGCCCTGCATCACTTCCTTAATCAGATTTTTGGTCTTGTTTTTCAGTAAAAACATCTATCTATCATCTTTAAAGCAATATTAATTTAATTGGGAAGCAAAATTGTATTTACTGAATCATTCACTCAACCAGTGTGTTCAAAAACACACTCACATACATCCAAAGTTCTGGCATGAAACTCTAGATGGCGCAGTCCGATAGGTCAAACTCAATCTGACTTAATGACATCATCACACGGCGCAGCTGATTGATTCTTTTTGTATCAGCAGCCAGTGATCTTGATGCTTCAAATACTTGGCTAGTGCTTGCTGTAGCAGTTGCAGCACGCTTCAGAAACCCTCCACCTTCCCCAGCTCCACCTGTATAGATCTGCTATGGGGTGATTCATGTATGCTACATGGGGGTTATTCATATATGTTATATGTGCAGCAGCAATATTTCTTACATCCTCATAGCGGCATGTTGTGGTTGTGTTGGCAGTAGCAGCAGCGTAGCAGATCTATTCTGGCAAGACCAAATGCATTATCATTGTCATGTACATTACCATGCCAATCCCTCCGAAATTTGTCAATAGGAAATATTGTTTCAATAGGAAATATGTCAACACAGGATATAACTTGTAAGACCTTGGTGTTTTCATCGGATGGAAGATTTGTTGTCACAAGTTTATTTTAAAATGGCCTTGTTTCATCATTAGTTCCATGGAAGTTGGGCATCTTATCTGGAATTGGTACTAAACCCCCCCCCCCCCCCCCCCCCTCAGGAATTGAGTCTGAGACAAGCCGTCCGGTGCAGGCAGCAGTTGTGTGGCCTTCCTCAGAGCCTCCCTCTGCCTCAGTGTCTGCGCCAGTCTCGACCTCCAAACCAGAAGAGGAACAGAAACCTGTGGAACCATCAGACATCATGCTCTCTTTGTCTCCAACAAACTCTGAGCTAGAGAGGCATGAGACAGAGGAGAAAGTGGAGGATGCTGACGCCGAAGGGTGTGAGGAACTGGTAGTGAGTGGAATGGAAGATGAAAAGAAAGAAGAAGCAGAAGGAAACTTTGAGGAAGAGACTAATGGAATGGGTACAGAGGAGTGTGTGAGAGAGCAGATGTTGGAAAGGGATGTAGAGGAGAGCGCCGTCCTGAGTGAGAAGGAGAGGCAGAATGAGGAGCTGAATGAGAAAGATAACTGCTCTGCCTCCAGCATCTCCTCAGCCAGCAGCACTCTGGAGAGAGAAGAACGAGAGGAGAAACACGTCAGTGACAGTGACTCAGGTGAGAACAGTGCATACACAAATTGAATTCTGTGAGTAAGTATTTCTTATCCACCATGAAACCTTATTTTGCATTATTATTATTATTATTTGGTCCCCCAACAGGCATTCTAATATCTAACAGACCAGTAATAATCTAATGAGAGGTAGTTAACATGTAGTTGCATATTAATGAGAATTAGTTGTTATGTATTTGCAAAGTTACTAGAATGTTAAGTTAGAAGAATGTCTAAGGTGGACTATCGAAATAAGGTGTAACAAACTTTCCTTGCATAGTTACAGTCTACATCTAAAACTGCACCTGTCATAAGGTGCTGACCAATAGTGACTTTGTTCCTCATGATTTTGATTCCATGCCTTGATATTTTGCCAGGATTATTTCACATATGTGGAAAATGGAGTTCTGGGGGAAAATCATCCTAGATAAACCTGTGATGGTAAAAACAATGTTGTAAAAGTTAGAAGAGTCACAGATGATTTATTTAGTAGACGTGGCTTTTATTTGAACCATGCACATCACTTGCATCATCAAGAGTCAGACAGAGTTATTAGAATTTGATTTAAATGATGTATTATTTTTCAGTTCATAAATTTACCAGCCGACTGGCATTTTTATTCACATTGGTTTGCCAAGCATGATATATTTGTTTTTGTTTTTTTAAAAATAATAATAATGCAAACAACAGTTTCATGATCAGAAAGAAATATTTAAGGCTAATTTTGTGCCCAGTTTAAGGTTATTTTCCCAGTTTACCCAGCATTGGCAGATAAAATTAAAAAATATAGTTTCTTAGTTTACTCTCCATTGACAGGTGTGACAAAAAGTTTTGGACTGTCGCTGCATATTTTCAGAGTAAGCTAAATTGAAAAAATTAATTCCAGGTTCATCATTTCTGTTTTCCCTTTGTCAGTGCCAGGTTATAAGATAAAAATAGACATGTTTTGTGAAGATGCACTTTAAAAATTATACATATTGTTAAAACTTGTTCTGAATTTGTACTCTTAGGCCAGTGGGCAGACTGTATGAATACAGCGGACGTGAACGATCAGTGCAACAAAGTTCTTAACAGCAAACACTTCATGCTGGACATGCTTAATGCTCAAAACAAGAAGGGAGAGCAAGATGAGAAAGAAAAGGAGAAGGAGAATGAGAAAGAGTGTTCAGGCCAGGACTCCTCTGTGACCAGCCTCGCTTGTCGCATCTCCACTCTGGAGGCGCGTCGGCAAGCTTGTGAGGACAACTTGAAGAAACTGGAAGTGGATAACCAGGGTAGCGTACGAGCTGTGGCTGAGAAATTTGGAGATCTGGTGAAAGGACTGGTATCGCCTCATGAGGTGGAGCATTCTGGGAAGGAAAAGCAGCAAGCACAGGAAAAACCTCTGTCGGCTCCTTCACCAACACCCCCTAAAAAGGAGTCAGACCACATATGGGACCAGCTGATGGCCACACCACGGGACCTACGTATCAAAGAGCTGGACTTCACGGACTTGGGAGAGGAGGATGATGTGGATGTTTTGGATGCCGGTAATGTGATCGGGTCAAGTGAACTCACACCACCTCCTCCCCCACCTCCCTGCTTGCCCAGCCTTCCGCCCCCGCCACCTTTATTTGGATGCCCTCCACCTCCCCCTATACCTGGCATGATGATGCCACCTCCACCACCTTTTTTGGCTTCAGTACCTCCCCCACATCTCGGATCTCCTCAGCTTAGTCGAGGAGAACCCCCGCTCTTCCAGAAGAAGAAGAAGACCATCCGGCTGTTTTGGAATGAGGTCAGACCTATAGACTGGCAGTACAGTAACCACAAGAGATGCAGGGAGTCACTGTGGTCCAAACTTGATCCGGTCAAACTGGACACAGCCAAGTTGGAAAACCTCTTTGAGACGAAATCCAAGGAGTTGCCAGTTACTAAGGTACCATTAAATTACCTCTTTTCAGTATCTCTTCCAAATTTTAATCATCAGGTCTGCTTTTTTGTTGTTTACATCCTTATGCAATATTTGTAACTTTGGATGTAAACATAGCTAGTGACATCAAATAGGCCTATGACTACAAAATTGAATTTTTCTCAGGTAAAACACAAGCTCATTGATATAGTTTAGTCACCTTTAATTTTAATTATATTAAAGCATTATTTGTGGAGGCTTTTTTATATATTTTAAACAATGTAGGGATCAAAACACCTTAACAAATGAAAAACAATGCTCTCACTGTAAAAATTAATTAATTAATTTTAAAAAAGGCAACCAGGTTTAGGTCTTATCAGTATACTCAGCTTATGGAAAAACTGTTGTATCAACTTAACAATGGAAGTTGTTTTGTGCTTACATAAAAATAAATATTGTAAATATTGTACGTTTTATGAACTCAAAAATATATATTTTTTTATTATTATTTCAGTAAGCTTGCATTTTAAATTAACCTGAGCATTAATAATACATTAAAGTGATGTAGAACTTACTTAGTTTATCTAACATGTTTTGGGTTTGTTGAGAAAACTGAAAAGGTTAGATAAAGTTACTTTTGGGCATCAAAGCAAGTTATATATACTCATTTGAATGGAAGAAACTTTACCAAACACTAATCACAATAATGGTGACAACAAAATATGATCAAAAACATAATTTGTGGTCAAACTATATATATACAGTATATATATACAGTATGTATATATATATATATATATATATAGCTCTACTTTGGTTTTACCTGGCTTTTATCAGCACATGTGAACACAAGCTATAGCTGCTAGGAAGTTACTTTGATCTTTTCTGGGCCTTTCTTCTATAACACATGGTATGAATTCTGACACCTTCCGTTGCCCATGTGCAGCCTGCACAGCTTTGTCTTATGACATGATCACACGTGTTTAGAAAAGAGCTGCAGAATGTAGGTCAGAATGGTAATAGGTTGGTTGATTGGCTATGATGGATTCCTTGTATTAACTAAAAGCTTCATCAAAGGTGCTTTCTGGGATTCATAAATCCTGCTGCCACTCAAAACAAAGTCAAGTCACAAGTCAGAGCTTGGCTGAAACATTCTTAACCTAATCAATACAGCCTGTTACAAGGATCTTGAAGTTTGTATGTGTGCTGTACACTGAAACATGAGCTGCACCATCATTCCAGGTTGTATAACAGAGTTCATTTTATTCTTTCAAGTACATTCTTTTTCATGTACAGAGATAAATCCCTGAACTGATAGAATGAACACTGATGTTCACCATCACAGGTTTTAAGTGTTGGAGATGAATTGATTTTTTTAATATGAAGATCTATCATATTATTTGGCTTGTTTGCTCTAAGATGGTGTCTCAGAAATGTGGCCTGCATGGGGTTTCCTCTCCTCTCTGCTCTGAGCAACCTTTTCCAGCTGTTTTTCATTTTCAACCCATTCTCCCTCCCTTTTTCCTTCGAGCCCCTCCTCTCCCCCTCTTTGGCAGCAGACAGAGTACCATCATGGCTGTGCTCCTGCAGAAATATTCTCCATCAAAGTCCCAAAATAGCCCTCAGGTGCTTGCGTGCCTTTTCAGCGAGTAAACATTAAACAAATCCCGGTTTTGTGTTCATATCTCAGGAAGCCATTTTTGGGGTAATAATCCACATTAAAGAAATGCCTTTCCTATTCAGCTCAGTGGCCAGCGTGAGAGTAAGAATAGGCTAAAGGATCCGTATTTCGTTTTAGGTGTGGGAGAATAGATGTGTATCGTGATGGGCAAAGCAGGTTTGTTGTGGGAACTAAAAACTTTTATTTTATTACTAATAAAACAGTTGTACTGCGTAATATTTTGTGGAAACTGAGATACATTTCAGGTTTCTTTGATGAACAGAAAAGAACAGCATATATTCAAAACAGAATTTTTTGTAACAATGTAAAATTCTTGTCACCTTTGATCAGTTTAATGCATCCTTTTCAAAAAGTCAAAGCCAATTTTCAAATAGGAGCTATCTTTATTATTAAACTGCATATTTGAAGTTTACACAACTACATTCTTGCCTAAAAAAGTCTTCTGTGACACAAAAAAATAGTATTTGTAAAATTATCGTGGGTTTGGTGTAAGCGGAGTGATACAAACAGTGAATTGAGAATAAGGCAGAATATCTCATGGCTGGCAAGACCTCTCAGCAAATCAGATTCCAGAACCAGAATTAACTGTTGAATGTAAACAGTTCTGTCAACTTAGGCAACAGATGTGATGGTATTATTTAATTTTGTCATAAAATGAGATAATATTATTTAACTGATGCATAAAATGAAATTAGGACTCTTAAAATTTTAAATGTCAAAAGTTTTGCACAAAAAAAGGCACATTTTACCACAAAATGTTATTCTTCAAAACATATGAATTGAGATCTGTTATGAAAAAAATCACGAAAATCTCAAGATTTTCCTGTGATGCATGTGTGTGAATTTGTATTGTTAGAATACAAATTCACTGGGCAAAAAGCCCATAGTCATAGAAACATCATGTTTTTTTTTATAATGCATTTTGTCTATTTTGTTCTACTCAAGCCAACCAGAAAACCTTGATGTCTTGTCCACTCAAAGTACATTCACTACAAATATCTCTGATGATTTGTTTATATATCTGATTTCAGAAAACGGCAGCAGATGGGAAGCGTCAGGAGATCATCGTTCTGGATTCCAAAAGAAGTAACGCCATCAACATTGGCCTGACGGTCCTGC